>VDFB02095211.1:324252-427911 GCA_007258455.2 Sequoia sempervirens | reverse complement strand
TTATGTTTAGCTAAATTAGTGGATATATTTTGAAGTAATGGTTTATGTTAATTGTGTTACTTTATGATAATATTAGCTGAGATAATTATGTTGCATTGATCTTTTACTACCATAATTGTTATCCTTTTTCTTAAGGGTTTTGAAAAGGGTATTTTAAAAGATTGATGATGTGGTTAAACTCTTTGTTTAATCATGATGGATGAATACGCCATAGATGGTCCCTGTTGGATGATGAGTCACTCAAGTCAAAATCGACTTCTTTATAGTCAGTTATGGAACTTTCACTTTCAGTGCCAATATGGCATAGTTCTCCTTAGTCCAGTTTCAGTTTTGTTTTAGTTTGATTGTAATCTTTAGTTGGTCACCTTATGTCTTGGCAGTTAATGCCATGTTAGAAATCTAATAAGGATATTCTTATAAATATCCATGCTTCGGTTTTAGTTAGGAGTTAGATAATTTCAATCAGATTTTTGTAATTCAACAACAATACTTTGTTCTGTGTTCTACTTTTGATCAATGGAAATGAAAGTAAGGAGTTAATTCAATCTCTATGTTAAACGATCTTACTGAGGAAGAGTAGGGTCCACTCAACCTTTGGAACAATCTTGTGTTGGTATTTTGTTAAGTTATGCTATTTTTGATTGATTCATATTAAATCTGAAGTAGATGTTAATTCTAAATTGTTAAGTTGTTAAATCATTTTTTGACTTAGTGAATGTTAATTCTGGATAGTTACTTTTGCTCGAATTACTTTCAAGTTTCAGACTGTTATGGTTAGATTAAGATTGTTGGAATCATTATAAGGTTTATCAGATTAATTGGATTTAGATGTTGTTCGAAGTAGTTAAGTTTAGTGTTTATTTATTAAGTTTCATTAGAAGCGATGATAGGAACTTATGGAAAGATGAAGTTGGAGTTTGTTGAAAATCTGTTCATGGAGATTAGTTTTTATGTTTTCTAGAGTAATCATAATTTCCTCACAATCCATTTATGTTCTTAAAATAGTGTTTAATTTCCAACAATTAATTATGGATTTCTTTTAAAAGCAAAATAGAATTAATTTGGAGTTCGTGTTATATATTAATGATTAAAGTAATCATTAGTTGTCTCCATGAATCGGTCTAAATCAAGTTCAGTAAAGTCAGAAATAAGTCAACAAGATTTTAAATTAGAAAATAAGATAGAAGTAAACCTTGGGAATCAGTCACTACAGTTCAACTCCTGAGAGCTCCTGAAGAGATCCTAACAGCTCCTGAAGTAGGAAAATCAATACCTAAAGTTTTTTACAATGCAAACCCCCCCAAAGAATCTGTGACGACTATCCTTATCGCATATTTCTCTGAGACACACCCAGTTCAATATGTAATTCATTAAATGATGCAAGTTGTGACATCAACGACCTTGCACATCATTTTTGGTGCCGTTGCGAGGGATTAATTAAAAGATATAGCTATTCAGTGTAAAGTCTTAGAGTTGATAAGGAAGAGAGATCTGAATTATGGATGAGATGAAACAAAGACCATCTAGGAAGGTTTCTACGAAATGTTGATTTTCGTAGAATTATTGATTTTGATCAGGAACAAGACATTCAACAATACCAGATCGAAAATCAAGAAAATAATCAAGAACATCCAATTGAAAATCAAGAAGAAAATAGAAATCCATTTCTAGGAGAAGAAATGGTTGATCAACCAGTACATCCCCAGTGAATAGGACCTTTTCAAATCCTATCAATCTTGAAAGACAACTTGATGAAACTCCTATGAAGAACATTTTTCCCTCAGTTCTACCTACCTTTAGGGGAAATAATTCAGAAGACCCTAATCAATTCCTATTTGAATTCAAAATTTTATGCCAAACCTATGATTATGCAACAGATAATCAGAAGTTGAAGTTGTTTCCTTCTACTTTGAAAGAATTAGCTTTAAGATGGTTCATGGGTTTAGGATTAGGAACAATTAGAACTTGGCAACAGATGGAAACTGAATTCTTGGACAAATACCAAGATTACTGTTGAGTAAGGGATAGGAAGGAGGAATTGTTCCGAATGAGGCAATTGGAGGATGAAAGTCTGGAAGACTATGTTGATAGGTTCCAATTTGTGCATCAGAGGTGTACTAATGGGCTGGATAATGAAATTAGCAAGACAATTTTCTTAAGAGGGATTGATGACCAGTGAAGAGAGTCCTTGAATCTAATGAGAAAGGGAGACATTAACAAACTCTCCTTAGATGACATTGTGGAGATCTGTAGGAACTACTTTAGAACTATAGTGGGAACTAGGAGCTCTAGAAGAAACAAGTCTAATACCACTGATGTATTAGAGGTAATGGAGGAATTGGTTAACATGGAGATTGATCTGCTTCTGCATCTCAACATGCAAGGAGATAAGAGGAGCACTGAACCATTATCAATTTATTGCTCCAAATATAGGGGAAAACACCATTTGAGAGAATGTTCATTAAATCAGATTGAGATATGTAAGATTTGTGAGATTTGTGAAAAATCACACTCAATAGGTTCATGTAATCTTTTGGTTGGCATAAAAAGCAATCTAAAGAAACCACTAGTAATCGAAGAAGAGCTGAATTATGTTGGTCAAAGGCCTCAAAACTTAGGATACAATTCTAATTAGAGACAATATGGTTCCACACCAAACTGGAATCAAAACCCTTGGTAAAACCAAAACCAATGGACCCCTCAATATCAACCACCTACTTATTGGAATCAACCTGAATGGATGAATCCCCAATGGAATCATTAGCCATAATGGCAGGCCAATCAATCCTCATGGCAACAAAATCAAAACCAATTCCAACCATGGAAAAATCAGGGACAAAAACGCCCCTGGGGGAGAATGCCTCCAACACTTAATGCCCCTAGTCCTCCCAATGATCAGGTGAACCAACCTCAAATGCCAGCTCAACTAGTTGCCAATCCAGGAAACACACGTAAAGATGTGAATCCCCCTAATGTGAATGTTATCGATGTTAATGACATACAGTTGAGAAAGCAAACTATGCAAACTACACCAACAAAGAAAATTCAAGAAAGAGGGGAAGAAAATGAAAATTCAACTGAAAAACAAACCTTGGAGGAAGAAAAAACTGTCATTCAAGCTCCCTACCCAGAGAGATTAAAGGAAGAGATCACTCCTGAAATCCCTCCACCTAATCACATGAATGTAATCAATTCTCAACTTCTTAGAGAGTAGAAAAAGATTAACATAGAGATACCACTGTTACAAGCAATTGAAGATATACCAGAGATCAATCAGTTAGTTAAATCCCTTTGCATGAAAACTCCAAGAAGGGAAAAGAAGACGCCTTCAACAATTCAAGTAGGGACAAAACTTACCGATGTGTTATCAGGAAGACTGCTTCCATAGAAATATAATGATCCTAGCAGCCCTATAATTACACTGAGTATTAATGGAATTGAAATATCAAATGTTCTAATTGATTTAGGAGTTACCATTAATGTTATCACATCTGATACAATACAAAAACTTGGGATGACAACTATTCAACCAAAAACAACTATTTTACAGTTAGTTGACCAATCTACCACAAAACCAAAGGGTATGGTAGAAGAGATCATGGTTACCATAGATACATGGGATTATCCGGTTGACTTTTTGGTTCTTAAAGCCAAAAAGAAAGATTATGGATATCTAATCATCTTAGGCAGACCATGATTAGCTACAACTACCACTTTAATTGATTGTAGATCTAGAAGCATGATCATATCAAATGGTCAAAAACAAAAATAATTGTCACTCTACCCACCAACACAACTGTCAATTCAACCAAACACTCAACTTTGGCTGGATGAAGATTTAGAGTCAAAAGGTGATGGTATTGTAGAGTTAGCCATGGTTACTATAACTGAACATGTTCAAGAATGCGAAGAACAAGAGTTAACTTCAAAAATTGAAAGAGAAAACTACCAAACAACATTACATGGACAACATTCTTGTCCTCTAAATACTCTTGTTGATAAATCAATCAATTCCACCAAAAACACCAAAGAGATTACAGTAGCTAGAGATAAACCTCTTAATATCAATTCATCCTTATCCCCAACGCAAGAACAAGAATTGAAAGACACTTTAGAAAAACACACTGAAACATTTGCTTGGGAATATAAAGATATGAGAGGGATCCATCCTTCAATCTGTAGTCACCACATTTACACAAAAGACGTAAGACCAATCAGACAAGGACAAAGGCGTATCAATCCTGTTCTTCGTGACATTGTAAAAAAAGAAATAGAGAAGCTGCTCAAAGTAGGGTTCATATACCCAATCTTTGATAGTCAGTGGGTTTCTCCACTGGTTATTGTTCCAAAAAGGAATGGTAAATGGCGGGTGTGCATAGATGATCAAGAATTGAATAAAGCCACAAAGAAAGACCATTTCCCATTGCCATTCATCAATCAGGTACTAGATAACCTAGCAGGCAACAACTACTCTTTTCTTGATGGCTTCAGTGGATATAACCAAATCCAAGTATCCCCTAAAGATCAAGACAAAACTACCTTTACTTGTCCTTGGGGCACATACGCATATACAATCTTACCATTTAGACTATGTAATGCACCTGCCACATTTCAAAGAGTAGTGCTAACTATTTTTGCAGACTTCACCACTTCCTGTGTTGAAATTTATATGGATGATTTTACAGTCCATGCCAAAAAATTTGATGAGGCACTCCAAAACTTAGACAAGGTCTTACAAAGATGTAAGGATCACAAATTATCACTCAACCATGAAAAAAGTTCCATTATGATGATAGAGGGCATTGTTCTGGGACATCACATCTCAAAAGAGGGGATAAAGGTTGATCCCAAGAAAGTTGAGATCATACAGAACATTGAAATCCCTAAGAACCAAATAGGAGTTTGAAGTTTTCTTGGCCATGCTGGGTATTACAGAAGATTTATACAAGGATTTAGTAAAATTGCATCACCATTGTTTACCCTGCTCAAAAAAGAAGAGTTTGTATGGACTGAAGATTGTCAAAATCTTTTGAGACAATCAAAATAGCCTTAACAGCTTCTCCAATCATTAAAGGACCTATTTGGGGAGAGCCATTTCACATACATGCAGATGCATCCAATCTAGCTATTGGAGCAATATTAGGACAAAATATGACAATGATGCCATGCATGCAATTTATCATGTTAGTAAAAATTTAAATCCTGTAGAAAGAAATTATACAACAATAGAAAAGGAATTTTTAGTTGTAGTATATGCAATAAACAAATTCATGCATTATATTATAGGTTACAAAGTTTATGTACATACAAACCATGCTACAATTAGATATTTGATGAACAAGGTTGTAGTAGGTGGATGTATCATTATATGGTTACTGTTGTTGCAGGAATTTGATGTTACTATCATTGATAAACTTGGAAAAGACAATGTTGTTGTTGACTTTCTTTCCAGAATTGTTTCACAAGATAATCAAGAACTAGTGGATGATACATTTCTAGATGAACATTTATTTTCTATATCAATTCACCCACCATGGTTTGCTGATTTGGAAAATTACCTTGTAATGGGAAAATGTCCAAGTCAATTTAGTCAAAAACAAAAAAAGAGGTTAATTTGTGAAAGTTCTAGATTTCAGTGGATTAATGCTCTTTTGTTTAAATTGTGTCGTGACCATGTTTTACGCAGATGTGTATCTAAGTTAGACGTTTATGATGTAGTACACACCTGCCATCATGAACCTGAAGGAGGACACTATTCAATAGTGAGAACAGTTCACAAAATCTTAGGAGCTGGCTACTTTTGGCCATCAATGACAAATGATGTTTCATTCTTTGTCACATGCTATGATGAATGCCAGAGGATGGGAAGACCCACGCCGACCATGGAGATGTCGTTTCAACAACAAATAGCTCTGGAACCATTTGAAAAATGGGGCATCGATTTTGTGGGACCTGTCGATCCACCTTCAAGAGGGAAACATTACATCCTTGTTTGTACTGATTATGCAACAAAATGGATTGAGGTGAAGGAATTACCAGCAGCAACTGAAGATAAGGTTGCAGATTTTCTATACAAGCAAATTCTACAAAGATTTGGTGCACCCAGAGAAATTATTTTAGAACAAGGACCACAGTTTGTATCAGTAATGATGGAAGCATTTTTGCAAAAATACCAAATGACTCACAAAAAATCTTCACCATATCACCCTCAGGCGAATGGACAAGTGGAGGTTACTAACATAAAATTAGAGAATATTTTGACAAAAACAGTTTCATTGAGGAAAACAGACTGGGTAGATAGGTTGGATGAAGCAGTGTGGGCCTGTAATACTACGTGGAAAACAACAACTGGGTTTTCTCCTTACGAACTAGTGTATGGAAAGAAACCAGTTATGCCAATTGAATTTGAATTAAAAACATTAAAGACAGCAATAGAAATTGGAATTGATCTACTAGAAGCAGAGAAAAGTAGAATTTTGCAGCTTAATAGACTTGATGGAATGAGAATGGAGGCACTTTAGCATACAAAGGTGATTCAAAAGCAAAGGAAGGAATGCCATGATAAACATATTGTGTCCAGACAGTTCAAAGCAGGAGATTGGGCATTATTATTTGACTCCAGATTTGAAGAGTTTAAGGGGAAGTTCCATACAAGATGGTTAGGACCCTATGATATCAAATATTTGAAAATGGAGTTTTCCAATTAGTACCAATTGATGGAGAAAAGAGAATTATGTTAGTGAATGGTCATTGTCTGAAAAAATATCATAAGCTTGCATCAAAGGAATAATTTTTAGATGATCTATAGCACAGAATTGAACATTTCCTCATGGATGATATTTCTTCCATGATACAAGATCTCTAAAACTTTTTGAAGAAGGCATGAATAAACAAGGTAAATTGAAAACCAACAAATGACAGATTACCTTGAGAAAAATGGAAGTAAATTAAAAACCAACAAATGGTAGTTTGCTTTCAAGAGAGAGAGAGAGAGAGAGAGAGAGAGAGAGAGAGAGAGATGATTGAAAACCAACAAATGGCAGTCTATCTAAGTTAACTCCTGAAGGCTCCTGAAGATTGAAGACTCTGAAGACTCTGTTTGGTTTGATAGCTCCTGAAGGCTCCTGAAGGCCAAAGACTCTAAGGACTCTGTTTCACTCAAACAAGCTCCTGATGACTCCTAAAGTTCCAAAGCTCCTAAGAGCTCCTGAAGACTCCTGAAGCACTCCTGAAATTTTTGACGATCTCGAAGGCTATCAACACATGTAATTCCAAAGCTCCTGAGAGCTCCTGAAGGCTCTTGAAGAATCCTTGAAGGCTCCTGAAGAACTCAAAGGCTCAAAATAAATTAAGGTGTGCATTTAATGTGAATATTAATTTTGAATATTATTTTCTAAGGTAGTTAGGCTAATTTAAAATAGGTAAATATTTATGAATCTAGACATCTCTGCCATCCTGTTAATTAATGATGATAATAAATAAAATTTTAATCATTTCAAAAAATGACGGATGGTTGATGTAAGGAATGATGTGACATTGGATGATGTCAGTCAATGATAACAAATCTTTTCATGATTCAGTTGTCTTTTCAAAAATCCTCCCAAGTACAGATTGATATGTGTAATGAATGCCACCAACCTTGCGAATTGAATTGCAAGCTTCATATTGTGGTGTGCGAATCGTCTAGAGCAGTAAAGGAAATAAATGCAGAAAGTTAATATCACGTCATGCCATTTTTAAATTGGCTGCTCCCAAGTCAAGAAAAATCATTCCACATTTTTGGTAAGTAATTTAGACTACTAGTTGAAGTCCGCCTGTAAAGTCCGCCATTGCAGAGGTCCGCCATTGTTGACAAAAAGAGATGGGGAATAAGAGAAATGTTGATCTAGAGAACTTCAATCTTGACTCAAAAACTAGAAGATTGCTAGAAGAAGCTGGGTGGCTAAATTTTGTGATGCAGTATGAAGGTTTCCAGCTAGAAATGGTTGGGAAATTTGTGAGAAAATTTAATGTGAATGTCACCAGAGTAAGGGGAGAGATAATTGAAGTTACTCCAGAAATTATAAGTGAAATTTCTAGAATCCCAGTTGAGGGAAATTGGTTAACAAAGGTTGGGTTAAATTTGAGAAATTGGTAATTGTGTTTCACCAGGAGCCATAAAGAAGGCTGAAAATTCAAATGCATAAATGAGACCAACGCGACATAGCTCATAACAGTTTGGACGAGCCATGGAGAACTACTGCAACGTGGCTCATAAAGTTCTTCACCTGCGACAAGCAATATGACACGATATTGGGTCCTGGAATGCAGTTATTAATACATTTGAGGTATGGTCAAACAAATTCTTTTGCTAGGATAAATTTTTTAGTGTTTTTGTTTTAGCAAATCTCTTCCATGATTTTGAGAGTAAAGGCTAGGGGTGATTCTTCTATAAAATACCATGGATTGATACATTTGATAATTAAACACCATTTCTTAAAAAAAGAAACTAGGAAGTAGGGCTGGTTAGAATTTGTGTTTGCACTTGTAGAAAAGCCAAAAGGGTAACCCACAAGGGGACCTATAGCTAAAAAGGAAAGAATTGAGAAAGGAGATTCTTCTAAGAAAAAGGGAAAAAGAAAATCACAAGAATTATCTAGGGAAGGCCGTACTAGTTCCAAAAAGAGGAAGCAAGAAGTACATGAGGAAAGCCCTAGCCATGCTAAGACCATAGTGTCCACCCCTGAAGAAACACCTAAAGTTCAAACCTCTATTTCAGAAAGTCTAAAAGAAACTGTTGTAGGCCATGAAGAAACCTGTACATGAGTACAATCTCCTGAGCAGCCCCAAAGTCCTCCTGAAAACCCAATGCCAACTCCTGAAAGACCCCCTATTTTTGAAATTCATGATTCTATTGAAGAGTTTGAAGCACAAACTGAAGAACAAGAAGCATCTAAGGAATTTGAAGTAGAGGAGGCCGTGAGATCCCCTAAACCTCCTCCAACTATAAAGCAAAGAAAAGGAAAATAAATATTGATTGAAGAAGAAGAATCCCATGAAAAATTGAATGAAGAGGAGTTAGAAACTAAAGAATTATTGAGAGCTATGAAAATTTCCCGATTAGAAGCTGAATTGGAACAAGAAAGGAAAAACATGCAATTCCTTGAGGAGAAATTGAGAAGAAAAGAAGAAGAATTGCAACAATATTTTAGCAAAAATCAAGAAATGGAAAGGCAAATTGAACAAAATGAAGCAAGGTTTAGAGAACAATTGAGTAAAATAGAGGATGCCCTGCAAAAAGCTAGTGTGCAAGCATTAGCAAATGCTAAAGAAATTTCAAAATTAAAAGAGGAATTGCAACAAAAGGAAGAGCAATTAAAACAAAAATCTATGCAGTTTTATGTGCAAGAAGCCTCTACTTCCACAGCTCCTCTGCGATACCTTGCTTTGCCTTCCATTATTTCTAATATTCCTTCCATTCCATCATATATTCCTCCTTCAGCCCAGTCTAGATATCTCTCATTGATGACCTTGAAATATAAGGAAGAAAATAAAGTGTTGAAAGAGCAGGTACAAAAATTAGAAAAAGAAAAGAATGAGGTTGAGAGGAGACTTGAACAAGTAGCGAAAATCAATTCTGCAATGTTTTCCATGAGAAGACCAGTTGGGATGTATGCTTTGTTTCTTAGAGAGAAGTTTCTAGAATGGAAACTAAATCAATTAATCTTGGGAAGAAGCCTGGATTACAATGAGGATCACGATTTTCTATAGGATTACTTTAATAGCCACCCTAACATTCAAAATTTAATGTGTAAGTTTTACCAACATGGATTCTTAATGGGAGACAATGATGACTGTATGTTGAATATTTATGTTGGTGAGCTTCAAATCAGATCATTTGTTTCTTTAATGCAAAATCAAATAGAATGGTCAAGTAGAATGGATAAATACAAGGAGGGTCAGAGAAGATATGGGTTACCAATGAGACCCGAAATGCCTCATGCTGGAAAATATATCACAACAGTACGATCAGTGGTAAGACTCAATGAAGTTAATCCTCTTTATATTTTAAACTTGCTTGATAGTATTGCTACATTCTAGAATGTTGAGGGAACACTTCCCCCATTAGCACTACAGTGCTGTGAGGAAAGGTATCAACTCATTCCTGAGACAGTCAGAAGAAGGGAGCCAATAAGTCCAAACAATATCAACTGGAGTTTGACCAGAGTTAGGCATGTCATCACCTTAATCCAGCAATAGAAAGAATTTTGGTTTGACATGAGATTCAAAATTCCAATCATCATTATGCCAGCACCAAAGCTCAGGGAAACAACAAATATACTAGCTGAAGCGTTAAGACCATGGCTTGAAAAGTTGAGGCAAAACCATGGCTTTGCACTCAATACCAGATTACCAGATCAGTACAGGGATGGTGTATTCGACTACTGCATTTGGATGGAGGCACTGAATAAAGAAAAGGAGAACACCATAGTTCTTGATGAGGAACCATGAGGACATGGTTCAGAATAAGTGGGGAAGAAATGATGAGAGCATCTGAATACTTTCATTTAAAGCACTCTATGTTTAAAAGACTTGTTATTTTTGTTAATTGACATAACTGGCGGTAGATTATAGATTAACATATTTACTTATTTTGCTTTATATTTAGCTAAATTAGTGGATATATTTGAAGTAATGGTTTATGTTAATTGTGTTACTTTATGATAGTATTAGCTGAGATAATTTTGTTGCGTTGATCTTTTACTACCATAATTGTTATCCTTTTTCTTAAGGGTTTTGAACAAGGTACTTTAAAAGATTGATCATGTGGTTAAACTCTTTGTTTAATCATGATGGATGAATACACCATAGATGGGCCCTACTAGATGATGAGTCACTCAAGTCCAAATCAACTTCTTTATAGTCGGTTATGGAACTTCCACTTCCAACGCCAATTTGACATAGTTCTCTTTAGTCCAATTTCAGTTCTATTTTAGTTTGATTGTAATCTTTAGTTGGTCTCCTTATGTCTTGGAAGTTAACGCCAGGTTAGAAATATAATAAAGATATTCTTATAAATATCCATGTTTCAATTTTAGTTAGGAGTTAGATAATTTCAATTAGATTTTTGTAATTCAACAACAATACTTTTTTCTGTGTTCTACTTTTGATCAATGGAAATGAAAGCAAGGAGTTAATTCAATCTTTGTGTTAAGGGATCTTACCTAAGGAAGAGCAGGGCCTACTCAACCTTTGGAACAATCTTGTGTTGGTATTTTGTTAAGTTGCTATTTCTGATTCATTCATATTATATCTAAAGTAGATGTTAATTCTAAATTGTTAAGTTGTTAAATCATTTTCCAACTTAGTGAATGTTAATTTTGGATAGTTACTTTTGCTCGAATTACTTTCAAGTTTCAGTTTGTTATGGTTAGATTAAGATTGTTGGAATCATTATAAGTTTTATCAGATTAATTGGATTTAGATGATGTTCGAAGTAGTTAAGTTTAGTGTTTATTTATTAAGTTTCATTAGAAGCAATGATTGGAACTTATGGAAAGATGAAGTTGGAGTTTGTTGAAAATATGTTCATGGAGATTAGTTTTTATGTTTTCTAGAGTAATCGTCATTTCCTCACAATTCATTTATATTCTTAAAATAGTGTTTAATTTCTAGCAATTAATTATGGATTTCTTTTAAAAGCAAAATAGAATTAATTTGGATTTTGTGTTTTAGATTAAGGATTAAAGTAACATTAGTTGTCTCCGTGAATTGGTCTAAATCAAGTTCAATAAAGTCATAAATAACTCAACAGGATTTTAAATTAGAAAATAAGATAGAAGTAAACCTTAGGAATTAGTCGATACAGTTCAACTCCTAAGAGCTCCCAACAGCTCCCTGAAAGCTCCTGAAGTTGTTGTTTACAGTGAAAACCCCCCCAAAGAATTTGTTACAACTATCCTTATCGCATATTGCTCTGATACACACCTAGTTGGATATATAATTGATTAAATGATGCAAGTTGTGACATCAATGACCTTGCACATCAAGAGCCTTTACACTTTTTCAAGGCTACCAAGCATAACATAACTTTCTTGCTAGTGGAGTCTTTTTCATGAGTGCTTAGCATAGTACAACTTGCTAGCCTTGTGGCCATCTTTGTGGCACCTTATCAAAGTTATCAGGAGGTATAACTTTGGTATGGTTAGCTAGCCACTTCCTGGGGCTCACCTAGTGGGAAATGAATTTCACTAGTCCTTGTGAGCATATTTTGTTTGCATAGTAGACAACGAGTTTCACTTGTAAACATTTGTTTTGGAAAAACAACTAGGGCTTGATCCACATCGATTTGGACAAAAATTCAAGGCTTGATCCACCCTTTTTCTTTCCTTTCTTTGAGTCTTTGACAATGTATGATTGAGTATCTTGTCATTGCTATTGCATATTTAACAAAGTTATGTGTCTCTTTGTGCCTTTGTTGGTTTTCCATGAGATCTTAGATCTTAGGGGCTTGATCATCCTCCTTGACCTTTGTCATCTTATCTTTCCAACTGTTGTACAATTAGACCTCTCTTGTTTGTCTACTTTAGTGTTAATTTGACACAAGGTCATCCTCTCACTAAAGTTGGGGCTAAATGTAGTGTAGAAAAATGCACTCCTTTACATTTTCACACTTTGTTTGGGCCCTTCAATTAAATTGGACTTAATTATTCCTTAATAAGCCATATTTTACATCTACAAGTCTAATAAATTACATTTTTCTAAGGGGAAACATAACAACAATTAATGCCAACACATAACACTTTACCTTGAGCAATGTGTGTTCCAAGAATAGGGACTTGGGACCCATTCTCTCATGGGTGAATGAGTCCTCCCTAGGCCTTTTAGCCTAAATTTAAATTATATTTTTGGTGATATTTGAATGTCCCTAAATTCAAATTTTAATGTCGGCTTGTAAAGTTTAATTTTTCAAGAAATTAAGGATACATTTCTATAAATACAAGGTCTTGTCATCATTTCAACACCTAAAGGTTTCATGCAAGTATTCCTAAAGCTAAGATCATTATAAAAGGAATTCAAGAGCAATATTTATTAGTGATTTATTTCAGCAAGCAATATCTCAAACATCATGCCAAAGTCTTTTGCAATCATGCATGTTTTTGGAGCTAACATTGTGATGTAGGTTTCAAAGATCCAAGCATGCATTGAAGTCATATTTCAAGCATCAAGATCCACATCCATTGAACCCATTTCATGCAAGATCAAGATCAATATTTCAGCCCTCCAAAGGTTTACTCAAGGGTTTGGTGAGTCGCAACGTAGTATTGTTCATTCATCATTCCTTTCATATTTCATTATTTCAATTCAAGGTTTAATTACCCAAACGAGGTTTGACCAAGGCAAACCCCCATTCACAAAAACAAATAATTTTTACCTCTTGTGTTTGTGTTGCAGATCTTAGGTTAAAAAAACATTGAAGATCTATTGAAGAGAAAAATTGGAAAAGTTTTCAAAGTTGCAAAAATTGTCAAATTTATCATCAATTCATGGAATCTCACCTACATATTTCATTTCTGACTTTCTGAAACTAAAACCCGGATCAAACAGAAGTTATAGATTGACATCAAAGGCTCCCAAAAGCTAGTTTAAACCTCTACATAAAGACCCATTCGCCTATAGGTGAATGAGTCCCATTTTGCCTCTCGAAACTACATTGGTTACTGGTACACAGTGTTTAACCCTTCTCAAATTTGTAGAAAGTTTGTTGTTTTTGTTTGTATTGAGCTTTAAATTGATGTTTCAAGTTTGAATGGGCATAATTGAGTTGATTTACTATTTTTAAGTTTTTCTCCTAAAAGTGATGTTCTAGTTGATGCCCCCATCCTCAATCATAAGGAAATTAGTAAATTCCCTCATTGAGTTGATCACCTAAGGGTTGCAAGTCAATTCTTTATGTGGATCTCATTTCCCAATGAAATAAAGGAAAATAGGTCCATCCACATCTACATTTTAAAATTGTTGAACCCCCCATATCCCTATTTTTCACTATTTTAGTATTATGTTTACATTAACGTAACAATATACATACACTTTAATACATATTATATATTTGTATAACATTATTTTAACATCCATACTTAATCACATATGCTCATATAATTATCAATCGATTTATATACACGAAGCGTATATATACTTAATCGATTAGCATATAAATATGAATACACAAAGAAGAACTTTCACTCAATATAAAGACTCAATCACACAACCCCAAATTGGAACATTCAAAGACTAAAACCGCATACCAATACAAAACATACTCAAACCCTGATAGGAGGTTACTTACCATTTCTCGAACTAACTTGAATCTACTTGACCATCTAGGGTGTGAGTGGTTGTATGCTCAGTTAGGCTCATTAAGGGTTACCAGACAAAGTTCTTCTCCTAAGTGATACTCCCCCTCTTGTACTTGAGGGCTTGACTCCTTCCTACATCCAACTTAGTGCATCACATAAGTAGTTATTCGTTCACATGAAATTCATTAGCATCATCAAAGCATTCACATTGTAATACATATTAACTCATCACATTTTTTATTAGTATATAAAACATAATCATACCTTCAAAAGCAATGACAACTTAATGCATATTTTTATATTTCATTCACCTATTAAACATATTAAAGTTTTGATTAATATTTATCATCATATTTACTTACAAGGTAAAAGTAACCCGGTAACTAAAAAATGGGGTGTAACAACTTGGGTAGTATTAAGCCATAATTATGGTATATATAGAAGTTAGTCGTTAGTTTATGATTATAATATTATGAATTGTGTTCTTGTTGGATAATTTTGGACATTTTCCCCTTACAATGGATTATTATTCTCAAGTATTTGTAGCATATTTTTTGTTTTATTATTCCCTATTAGAGTAAGAGGTGTAAGAAAAAATTTATGACGATGTGCAAGAAATTAGTTGTCTTTTTTAGATTGGGGTAGTTGTTATTTTGTATTCCAATAGTTTTTTTTGTCCTTTAGTTAAGTCAGATGACTAAATTCATGAGAAAGGTGTTGAAGCTTCTAAGAAGATGCTTGTAACTCCTAGACA
The DNA here is from genome assembly GCA_007258455.2 of Sequoia sempervirens. Classification (NCBI taxonomy): domain Eukaryota; kingdom Viridiplantae; phylum Streptophyta; class Pinopsida; order Cupressales; family Cupressaceae; genus Sequoia; species Sequoia sempervirens. The sequence continues at coordinate 412,821 of VDFB02095211.1, read as the reverse complement.
CATGTCATAAGGTCATTTTTGCATGTTGATTACTTGACTCATTATTTCAATCCATTATATTGGAAACCATTTACAATCTCAAGGATTGTATTTTCTTATATATTTAATTAATTATTAGGTCCCTCTTTTACTTTAGCATACTTAAGCTAAACTTAGGAAATATGCTTTTTATTCTTAGGTTATGTTCTTTTTTGTCTCATAGAATAAGATGATGACACATGTTATGATCTAATTTAATCCTCATGTAGGGTTTCATCTAGGGTTTATTTTTTGCTTTTTCCTTATCATAAGGATTCGTTATTGTATATTGTAATCATTTAGATGCATTTTTGGATGAACACAAATCTCAAGATTTGCATAGCAAATCAGTTGCCTTTTTCTCTCTATGTGATAGGTGTTTTATTTACAAGTGATTTATGGAGTTGTGGGGTTCAACAATCAACTCCAACATCGTATCAAAGCATCAAATATGTGATTTTATATCTATTTTTTGAGAGATTTAGTCAAGAAAAAATTGAAGAATAGTGAAGCAAAATAAACCTCATCATTGTATTTAGAACGCCCAAAAACTTAAAAAATATCTATCCAAATGTTCAAATCTAAGCAACAAAAAACAAAGATTTTAAGGAGCTCCAAAATCAAGGCATTGAATTCCATACAACCATAAAAATATGTATAGGCCATATGGTATTGTACAATTTGTAAGACCCTATGTAATAAATTGGCATGAAGGCTCATAAAAATATTTGGAATTTTTTTTGGTTTGATAACGATATTTTATTTGCAAAAACGTATAAATTATTTATTTGTATAGGTGGTGATGTCAGCACAGTAGCCACAATTAGTAGGGAGGTCAAATCAAACTTGATTTTTTTTTAAATGGTTGCCAACTTAATTTCTTGGCACCATATGTTAGGGTTTTTAGTCCTAATCTCTATTGTGGATTAGGAAACATTCAAAACTACCATTGATGGATCATGGCAACCTATGAATATTGGTATCACTAGTGGTGAAATATCATCATAACCCACAATCATTGGTAAAAGCATCCAATGAACCATCTCTATCACTCTCAAAATAATTTCTTCACTACTAGAAAGTTTCTAGTTTAATCTCTATGATTTTTTGTCCTTGTTTGACATTTTTAAGCATAGTCAAAGTCAACAGTTTCAAAGTGCAAGGGGAAATATTTGGCAACCCAAAGAATAATTTGGATGCTAATGTTAGCATGACATTAGGGTGACATAAAATTTGTACCACCATTTGGCCTCAAACACTAGTTTTTATACCCTAAAAGAGTTATTTGTTTTCTTTATGACATAACTTGGGAATACAATGTCAAAATTTGAAAAAAAAATATCATTAGAAAGTTGGTCTTGAGCACTTTCTAGTGGTGTAGGTTTTATTATCAATTATTTGGTTGGTACATTTTATCACCTACTAAAGTTAGATTATCATTTTTGGCTCCCAAGCTCAATTTTTCTTGGATCTCTAATTTTTGTGATTTTTAAAGTGTTGGAAAGGTATTTTGGTGCTCTTCTTAGCTATCATTGCACTTTTTCTAAAATCTGCCCTAGGTTTTTTAATTTCGTTTGTCATTCTTTCACATTCTAGGTGATTACTTAGACATCTTGGCTCCTAGAAATATTTTTTTGTGTGAGATGACTTCATTTGAGCTACTTTATATGCATCAAGGTTATTAGTATAACTTTATTATTTGAGGTGGGATCATGAGTTTTTTATTCATCATTTTTTTGTAATAAAATACAGATAATTATGCATCTTGGTGAAATGACGTCCTTACATGTCTCAGGTGGCTTAATATTTTTCCTTATCTTTATGGACTCATACTTGAACGAAAAACACTAAGGAGTATATTAGCATGGGATAATATCATTGATCATGTTGTAGGATTGATTTGTTCTAGTGTTGATCTTGAAACTATGTGTGCTATATCAAAAATTGATTATCCCCATACACTTTGGGCTAGAATTTTGGATATATATGGAGACCCTCATATATATCCATTCCTAGATGATCTTACTACAAATTTTCTCATTACCCTTGTGTAGAGTAGGGGGATTCACTACTCATGAATCTCTTTATTCTCAAGAGAATACCAAGGGGAGAACCGCCCTAAACAACCTCAAGGAATAGAGAAAGAGTTTCAAAATCAAAAAGAGAACATCACAAAGGTTTTCTAGAAAAATTGACGAGCTTTTAGCCAAAGGACGTCAATGTAACAAATGGTTGAAAGTGCAGTGCGCTAGAGTCCCAAATGTGTGTTGGCATCTCGATGGACTAAAAAATAAGAATGTCAAATAGAAAAAAATAGAGCAACTACTTCCACTTTAACTACTAAGAAGTCTTGGAATGTGAGAAAGTAATAGAATATAACAGAACTGAAGTAAAGTGAAGTATAAGTGAAAAAGTAAGAGAAGAAATAAAAACTGCTCACAATGACCCAAGTAATGAAGCCTTCAGCAAGGAAATATCTTCAATAGCTACGTACATAAGATTGAGATAAAATGTTGGGGTCGTATAGGGGTTCTCCTTAGTCAAACCTCCATTTTGGTGTTCCGACCTCCACAGAAAACCAGATAGAAAGTGAAAAAAATAAGCAAATATGATGTGATAAAATGTATCACCGCTCAAGAACCCCTATCGCGAGATAAAGATGTAATTGATAGGGGATGTGATAAATCCAAAGATGCTCACAAGAACAAGGTAAGAGAGATATCAACTGCAACACTTAAGGAATCCAAAGAGAGAGATAGTTGCAAAAGCCAAGAGAGCAATGTAGAGCGTTGCTATAATGTGAGAGCTTGAGGCTGCTATAACAAGTAAGAGAGTTGTGCAAGCAAGAGAGAAAGAGAGAAGAGAGTGTGTCCAAGAGGGAGAGATCAAGGAGAGAAAGGATAGATTTTAAAGAGAGAATAGGAGGGAAAAGAAGCTTCCCAAGCAGTTACAAGGCATCTTGTGCTGTTACCACTGACAAATGTTGTTGACAAGTGGCAAGGCACTCAAAAATGGTCATTTGAACATTGAAAAATCACAAGACGCAAGTGTAGTGCATAGACTTCTGTGTAGCGCATTAGTTTCCAAACACATCACGCTACAAAACAATGAGAATAGGGAAAGTATAAGGTGTAATGCAAAGTTGACGCATGAAGGTAGTTGTTGAAAAGGGGTCCAAAGCATCCTGAGAGGGGAAAATGCTAATGCAAGGGACAAAATGAACCTACAAAAATGCTAAGGGAATGGACACTAAAGCACATACAAGAATGTATGTGAAATTGCAAGGGGTATTTTACGACATTACATTTTTCCCCCACTTTAGCGGGCATATGAATCTACACTAATATGTATGCTAAAGGAAATCTACTAAACATAAATAACAACATGGTACCAAAATGATACTGTAGAGGAAGTAGACAACTCTTTGAACCAAGGAAGCATGCCCCCAAGCTGAATACCTACAAAACAAACATATTAGACAAGAAAGACCTGCACGAGACAACAATTTTAGAACATAAAAAACCACTACATCACAGGGTTAGAACATATAAAAACTCAAACACATAGGCACAAACTAACAACATTTGAGTCAACAAAGTGAAAGAGGCCTTGATATAGAAGGTTGTCTCAATACTATGCATCGTCCCCAAATTAAGAAATAACACATAGAGAAATTCTTAAACAAAGAGAAGAATGTAAGGATTGATTGCTTCAAGAGAAGAATGCATACAATAGACAGGGAAGCAATCAATGTTGAAGAGAGAAAGAGGTATATACTCAAGATGAAGAAGGATATAGATCTTCGATCTGGTATATATGATTGAGAAGAGAAGAGAGAGATGGATCCATAGGTACTCGATCCTACAAAAGATGGAAAAAAGCATCGTAGGCCCTCAAACCTATAGAGGGTGAACAAAAGGCTTTGCAGGTACTATCTCCTACAGAGTTGAACAAAAAGATCCTATAGGATGCAAGCACTTTATAGGTCCTCGAACTTGCAAAGAGGGTGCCCCAGGAACTCTCTCCTAAGGGAATTCTAAAGTGAGAGGCTCTGTAGAGTCTGATTGGTCCTCATAGATGCTTGGTCCTACAAGGTTGATTGAAAAATAGCTTCACAGGTGCACCTGCAAAGCAACATGTTCATTTTCAGACTAAACATGTTAGGCAAGATTGATGCAAAGGAGCTCTATAAGTTCTCAGTCCTATAGAGCAAGACTGATCAGATAAACTTCTGACTGCTACAAGCTAAACTATAGGATAGTCACAGAAAAGACAGGTCTTTTTAGGCTACCCCTAAGCTAGACACCAATGAATTCATTCAAGAGAAAAGCATTCAAAGGGGGTCCCTCAAGAACCCTTCAAAAGAAAAAGGGGTTCAATCAAGGGACGCTCCATTTAAAAGAAATAGAGAAGAGAGGAGGTCCTTTAAGGGGGACACACATCTCCAAAACAAGTTATCGCTGCCCCCAACATATAGGGGAGGAGAACCATTCAAGATCCTTAGAACATACAGGATAGAGGTAGACCTCGATATCACTTGTTATTTGAAGAATAGGAAAATGCACTAGCAAATAAATGAGTGATGACACTAGAATCATGAAGTTGTTGTATCTTTTCCTTCAAGGCCTTACATTCACTAGTGGAATGGCTAGGCACTTGATGATACACACACAAAGAATGTTTTTCTTTATCATGTTTATGAAATTTCTTATGTGTAAGAGGAGGAAGAGTAATAAGTGGGATTTAAGAAGCCTTAACAAAATACACTCTTTCTTAGATAAAGAATGAGGAGCAAGAAGCAACCCTTTCTCTCGTGGAGAAAATCCTAACTTCTCGCAAGAAGAGGACAATAAGACATCAAATATAAGGAGGATGAGGTTGAGCGAAAATCACGTCTTTCAACAATGATTTCCATTTAGATTGTTCATTCGAGCAACCAAGCCCCAAATTATGCTTATGAGGTACACATTCTATAGGGACCTGAATGCCTTGTTTGTTACGCCCACAACCTTTATGCTCATAACCATACTTAGAGACAAGTTTAAAGCCAAGGCCTTAACTTGTTTTAAAATCTTGAGGAGGAGAATCTTCATAGAGAGCATTACTCTAGTAATGGGGATTATACTCCTTTATAGGATTGCCATTAGCCTTCTTGATAGGACTACCAACATTGGCCTCTTTAACATGAGCATGGTCATCTTCCTCAGAGGAGGGAGGATCAACATTAAGAACATTACAACTATTGCTCACATTATCCTGCGATCCAAAAGAATAAGCATCTATGATAACGAGTTAAAATTATGTTATAGGAAGGTTTCAGTGGATCAGGTCAATGTTATATTCCTCAATGAAGGATTTTGTAAAGTCTAAAGAACCACAATCATCACCAAGGAATGCATTTTCTTGAGAATTAGAAAGAGTGGACTTAAGATTTCTTGCTTTAGAAGGATCTTCTTCAAGGACATCTATCTCAAGAGAATCCTTTATAATAGGTACTACTACAGTAGACGTCAACACATTAGAAGACATTGAAGGGATAAGAGTAGGCACAACTGAAGCTTGACTAGCAGTTGCCATCTCACATAAGTGCATAGCCTTAGGGTCAAACCTAACTATGACTACTTTATTGTTACAAATGAACTTAATAGATTTATGCAAGGTAGACGAGATTGCACCCATAGCATGAATCCACAGTCTACGGAGGACAAGATTAAATGGTAACTTTTCTAACATAACATATACGAGGGTGGGTACGGTAATGGGTACCAACCTTAAAGGCAAGAATATCATGCCTAAAGGTTTCCAACCAACATTATTGAACCCACGAATAACAAGAGAAGAAGTAGCTAAAGAGGAAGAATCAATATTAATTTTAGGCAATAGATCAATGCTACATACATTGAGTGCTAAACCAGCATCAACGAGAGTACGTCTAATGCCAATTTTATTAATGTTAATTATGATCATTAGAGGGTCCACTTGCTTCTATTTTGAAAGGTAGGAGTTCCTGTGGATAGAACACAATATTCGATGAATTTGCAAGAATATGAGCTATCAACGCATTAACACTTGCCAACCTAGCAGAAGAAGGAAAGATGATCTTTTGCAAGGTGTCTTGAAGTATACCTTGATAAATTGGATTAGACTGAAGCAAGTCCCACAGTGAGATCTTGGTCAAAGTAATGTGGGGTTACTCGACAAGATCATAATCACCAGGTGCTTTAGTCATAGGTTTAGGTTCTTAAGGAAGGCTTGGTTGAGAAGGTGGTAAAGAAGTAGGTTGATTAACATTTTGTTTATTCCTTCTAGTCTTATAAGTATGGGCTACCGCTCTATAAGAGGGAGCCTTAGAAAGATCAGGAGAATCACCATCAAATGGAACACCATTAATAGAAAAAATCCTTTTAGGAGAAGGACTAGCAAGAGTCAGATAAATGGCTGGGCTCTTAGGCCTTTAAGGGGCAATAGAGACATAGATAACACTTACAAATTCATCACAACTAGTGGAATAGTTATTTGAAGAAATATTCTCAATATCCATCAAGGGAGGATCAGATGTGGAAGAAGATTCATCATTCACTAATGCATCATCTCTAGAGGAGAGTGAATTGGAATAGAGAAGAGATTCATCATTCACTAATGCATCATCTCTAGAAGAGAGCGCATTGGAATGAAGAGAAGGTAGAGTAACATTAAGAAAAGTATCAATGACTTCATCTTCTTGCAACAAAATATCCTCCGAAGCAAGAAGAATTTCATGAGAAGGATCAAAGATACCAAGTGGCATGGGAAAGTCACCATCACATGCATGAAATGGAACATCATTAACACTTTGAATAAAATTAGTTCTTGAATTGATAAAAGATGATATTAAATTCATTTTGAAAACAATAAATTAAATATAAAAAAAATGTCTAAACAAGTCAACCAAAGGTGAGTGGATCACTCTGACAGTAGGAAATGGGGTTTGGGGCATTGCCCTGAATTTCTTTTTTGGGAAGGTGTTTCACATCAGGTCACCAAAATGTAGAGTGGGGGGAATTCACTACTCATGAGTCTCTTTATTCTCAAGAGAATCCCATGGGGAGAACTGCCTTAAACTACCTCAAGGAATAGAGTAAGAGTTTCAAAATTAGAAAGAGCACGTCACAAAGGTTTTTTGGACAAATTGATGAGCTTTCAGCCAAAGGATGTTAGCGCAACAAATGGATGGTAGTGCAACGTGTTGGAGTCCCAAATGTGCGTTGGCATCTCAATGGACTAAAAACTAAGAATTTCAGAAAACTACAGAATGACTACTTCCACTCTAATTGCTAAGAAGTCTTGGAACATGAGAAAGTAACAAAATATAGCAGAACTGAAGTAAAGTGAAGTATAAATGAAAAAGTAAGAGAAGAGATAGAAACTGCTCACAATGACCCAAGTAATAAAAGCCTTCAACAAGGAAATATCTTCAATACCTACATACATAAGATCGAGAGAAAATGTTGGGGTTGTATAGGGATTTGCCTCAGTCAAACCCCTGTTTTGGTGTTCCCACCTCCCCAGACAGCCAGATAGAAAGTGAACAAAATAAGCAAATATGACGTGTATAAGAGTGAATTTTCACCCCTTATGCAAATTCCCCTTTTGCCTTTTTCCACCTTAGAAAACCAAGTTCAAAGGCTTAATTACACCTAAGCCCACTGCTTTCATCCCACTTGGCACCTTTTTTGAGTGTCGGTGGGGGAATTTTTGTCGGGGACGCCCACACAGTGCATAGACGTCCGTGCGATGCACTTACATCCTTGGAAAATTCTTATGGATGAACGTGCAAACGCGTTACACTTCTCATTGGTGGTCAAGTTGTAACACCCTCTTTAGTTGACTGACCCGAATATGGCCATTTAATTCATCTCCTCTTCAAATTCCCTCCTTCTACATGCTTCATAACTTCTTTTTCATACCTTCAAGCAATCTTCTTCACTCTCTTGCACTCACTTCTAGCATTCTCAAGCATTCTAGCAGCACTCTTGCACTCCATTGCAACAAAAACTTCACTCCATCACTTCAATAGAGCAAGTTTGGGATCACACCATTGCAATAGAGGTTTGAGTACTCTCATGCTCTCCCCCATCAGCCTTGAGTGCTTTTGGTGCAGGTGGTAAGCTTCCCATCCCTCTCCTCTATTACTTGGTAGAGTAAGTGTATTTATTGTTTTGTAGTGCTTTAGTGTTCTTTATTACGTTATTTTCTTTATCTCACTTTCTTGGCTATCCATGGAGGTGAAAACCCTAAATAGGGGTCTAACTGAGGCAGGCCCCTATACAACCACCCAACATTTTTCTCCTCTTTGTGTAGATGAATGCTCTTTCAAGGAGCTAGCTGGCGAACGAGTTTCTTTGTAAGATCATCCTTGCCACCTTAACTCTTGCATTTTTACTTTATCACATTAGAGAGTATTTTGTTTACTTAATCACATTATTTTGGCCCTTTAGTGGTAGTTAGCTAGGCCATTAGATTGTTTTTCTAGGTTCGACCTTGTCTCCTTAGTTGTCTGGTCATATGGACGTCAACACACTTTAGAGAAGCCAACATGCCACATTGTCGTCCCAGGAATACACTTCTATCCTCGGGTAGAGAGCTTCCTAAGGTGTAGCGTTGAACCCAAAAACTAGTTTGCCTATGCCCATCTTTCATTTTGGGTCTATAGGGTGATTGAATGACTTTATAATCCTCATCATTCTCATCCCACATTCCCCAACATCTTGTTAAGCAAAGGTAAGTTAGCGCAGGCTTCCGCTCATGGCCCTCCATGACCTGGGGCCTTGAATGTGATTAGTCCCCCTCTCTTACAACATGATAAAATCAATCCTTGCTCAAGGAGGAGAACCCGTATAATGAGATAAAGATGCAATTGATAAGGGGATGTGAGAAATCCTAGGATGCTCGCAAGCACAAGGTAAGAGAGATATTAGCTGCAAGGCTTAAGGAAGTAAGAGAGAGATAGTTGCGAGAGCCAAGAGAGCAATGTAGAGTGTTGCTATAATGTGAGAGATTGAGGCTACTGTAACAAGCAAGAGAGTTGTGCAAGAAAGAGAGCAAGAGAGAATAGAGTGTGTCCAAGAGGGAGAGATCAAGGAGAGCAAATGGATTGAAAAGATAACTTTTGAAGAGAGAATAGGAGGGAAAAGAAGCTTCTCGAGTGGTTACAAGGTGTCTCGGGCCATTACCACTGACATAATTGTTGACAAGTGGCAAGGCACTCAAAAATGTTTGTTTGAACATTGAAACATCACAAGACACTAGCACGATGTGCAGATGTCCACGCGACATGCTAGTGTCCAGACACATCATGCTACAAAATGATGAGAATAGGGAAAGTGCCTTGGGTTTAATGCAAAGCTAACACATGAAGGTACCTGCTGAAAAAGGATTCGAAGCATCCTGAGAGGGGAAAAGGCTAATGCAAGAGCTAAAATGAACCTAAAAAATGTTAAGGATGTTGGTATATGGCGACTGATCATGCTATACTGTACACCCCGGCATGTATCCTTGCCGGGCCCTAGGTGGGGGTTTGGGGGCAGCAGTCCCCGAGAAAAATTTTCCTCCTACTTTTTCGCGTCGTCACTGAAAAAGGAAAAAATCAACGAAAAAAGAAAAAAAAACTTGATTTTGTAGAACCCTAATCTGGAAGCTTCTAAGCTTGTTAAAAAGGGGTTCGGATGGGGGTTACAATATGATAAAAACACAATTATTTGCAAGATTGTAATAGGTTTTTGCACTAGATAATAAAATCATTGGATGGCCGCGGTTTGGTGGATGTAGCCCAGATTGGGTGAACCATGTTAAATTCTCTGTGTTATAATTTATTCTATGTGTTTTAGTTTCTTTGTTTATTAATTAAATCTATATTTAATTGTTAGATATCTACCTTTCTAACCCTAACAAGTGGTATCAGAGCGGGTTGTGTTTCGATTATTGTTTGTAGGAAGGTCTCACGGTTGAGTGGGAGTAATGGCAGATGAGGGTGAGAAGGTTGAGAAGTTTAATGGGTAGAACTATTAGTTATGGAAGATGCAGATGGAGGACTACCTCTATCAGAAGGATTTATGACAGCCATTGGAAGGGAAAACCAAGAAACCTGTAACAATGTCTAATGAGGACTGAGATATTTTGGATAGAAAGGCTCTTGGTAGTATTCGTTTATGCTTGGCACAATCAGTGGCGTTCAATATTACAATAGCAAAGACAACTCAAGAGTTGATGGAAACCCTGGCAAAGTTATATGAAAAGCCTTCCGCTTCGAATAAGGTATTTCTTATGAAGCGTTTATTTAATATGAAAATGGTAGAAGGTGGGTCAATTATTGATCATTTAAATGAGTTTAATACGGTCACCAGTCAATTAACTTCTGTAAAAGTAAACTTTGATGAAGAAGTTAGGGCTCTTTTAATTTTGTGTTCTTTGCCTGAAAGCTGGAATAGTTTGGTAATGGCTATTAGCAATTCTGTTTCTAGTTCAAATACATTGAAATTTGATGATGTTGTTGGTGTTATTTTGAGCGAGGAAATTCGTAGGAAAAGCTCAGGTGGAACATTCACATCAGGCAATATTTTGAATGCAGAAAGCAGGGGCATAACAAAGGAGAGAGGAAACAATTCTGAAAATCATGGGAAGTCACGAGGAAAATCAAAGGAAAAAATGTCCCAATCTAGAGACAAGAGGGATTGTTGGTACTGTGGTAAGCCAGGTCATTTAAAGAAAGATTGTTGGTCTCAGAAAAATAAAGGAGACAAAAAGGAAGGAAGTATAGAGGCAAATGTGGTAAGTAATAAACCTGATGAGGATGCATTGATTCTTTCCCTTGATAATGTTGATGATTCTTGGGTGTTAGATTCAAGGGCTTCATTTCATGCTACCCCCCATAGAAGTTATTTTCTTGATTATGTCCAAGGGGATTTTGGGCTGGTTTATTTAGGAGATAACAAACCCTGTCAGATTGTTGGAAAGGGAAGAATCAAGATTAAGTTGTAGAATGGGAATCATTGGCTACTACATGAGGTAAGGAATGTTCCAATGTTAAGCAAAAATTTAATTCTAATAGGGCAACTAGATGATGAAGGTTGTGTTGTTACATTTAGTGATAAAAATTGGAAGGTCACAAAGGGTGCCTTAGTGGTAGAAAAATATGTGAAAGTAGGCACCTTATATCTTTGTACAGGTCATACTATTCCTTCTACTTTAATTGTTACAGAAAAAGGTCAATGTTCAAGAACCATTGCTGCAGTTTAGCAGGTAGAAGATCATACAGTTGTTGTGGACTCTAAATCAACACTGTGGCATAATAGACTTAGGCATATGAGTGCAAAACATATGAAAGTACTTCATTCAAATAATGTTTTACCAAGTCTAAAATGTGTTAATATGGATTTATGTGAAAGTTTTATGTATGGAAAACAAAAGAGAGTAAGTTTTCTCAAGGATGGGAAGAAAAAGAAAGATGAGAAATTGGAGCTTGTGCATATGGATGTATGGGGACCAGCTCAGGTATCTTCTCTCGATGGCTCTCTGTATTATGTTACATTCATTGATGATGCAACTAGGAAGGTATGGATTTATTTCTTTAGGAAGAAATCTGATGTATTTGAAACTTTTAAAAAATGGAGAAGCTTGGTTGAGAATGAGACGGGTAAAAAGCTAAAATGTCTTAGATCTGATAATGGTGATGAGTATTCTAGCAAAGAGTTTTAAGATTATTGTTCCTCTAATGGTATTCGTAGGTAGAAAATGGTTCCAAGGACTCCAAAGGAAAATGGAGTGGTTGAGCGCATGAATAGAACAATAATGGAGCATTCACGGACTATGAGATTGCATGCTGGGTTGCATTTAAAAATGTGGGAAGAAACTATAAACATTGTTGTTTATTTAATTAATAGAGGTCCCTCTAATCCTTTGGGTTGTGGTATTCCAGAGGAAGCATGGAAAGGTAAGAAGACGAGTTATTCTTTTCTCAAAACCTTCGGTTGTGAAGCATTTTCACATGTAGATTCTGAAAATAGAACCAAGCTTGATGCAAAATCAAAGAAATGTATATTTGTTGGATATGGCATTGATGAATTTGGTTATAGGCTTTGGGATTTTGAAAATCAAAAAATTGTGAGAAGCAAGGATGCCATATTCAATGAGAAAGTGTTGTACAAAGATTTGTTGCTACAGCATGAGAAGAAAGAAAATGATTATGTAGTGTTGGATGATATTCCAAACAATGATGTTTTAGTGATTCCTCATGCTAGGAAACAACATCAAAAACAAATACCACAAACTCTTGTGAATTTTAGACGATCTTCAAGGATAAGTAGACCTCTAGAAATATTATCTCCCTCTTTGTATACTATTTTGTTAACTGATGCCGGTGAACCAGAATATTATGATGAAGCTATGCAGGTGGATACCAAGGTTCAGCGGGAGCATGGAATGGAAGAAGAAATGGATTCCTTGCTAAAAAATCAGACTTGGGAATTATGCAAGTTGCTTGCAGGTAAAAAGGATTTACCAAACAAATGGGTTTATAGGCTGAAAGAGGAAGATGGAGGTAAGAAGAGATTTAAATCCAGATTAGTTGTAAAGGGATTTGCACAGAAAAAGGGTATTGATTTTGATGATATTTTTTCTTCAGTTGTTAAATTAACTTCTATTCGTATTGTTTTAAGTATTGTGGTTGCTAAAGATTTGCATTTACAACAACTTGATGTTAAAACAACCTTTCTCCATGGAAATTTGGAAGAGGAAATATATATGGACCAGCCACAAGGATTTGAAGTCAAAGGTAAGGAGAAACTAGTGTGCAGAATGAATTTTTTTTATATGGCTTGAAGCAAGCACCTCAGAAATGGTACTTGAAATTTGATAGTTTTATGGTTGAGCAAGGCTACAACCGGTGTAATTCTAACCATTGTGTTTATTTTAAGAGGTTGGATAATGACAACTACATTATTTTATGTTTATATGTTGATGACATGCTTGCAACAAGGTCTAACATGGATCACATAAGTGAGCTAAAACAATAGTTAGCAAAATATTTTGCTATGAAGGATTTGGGGGCAGCAAAACAAATCCTTGGTATGAAAATTTGTAGAGATAGGAAAAATAGACAATTGTTTTTATCTCAGGCTAATTATGTTGAAAAGGTGTTGCAGAGATTTCATATGGAGAATGCAAAAGTTATCAGCACACCTTTACCTAGTCATGTTAAATTGACTAAGGATATGTGTCCAAATACACAAGAGGAGGAAGAAAAAATGTCCAAGGTACCATATACTTCAGCTGTAGGCAGTTTAATGTACGCCATGGTAGGCACGAGACTGGATATTGCACATGTCATAGGAGTTGTTAGTAGGTATTTGAGTCATCCCAAAGTTGAGCATTGGAATGCAATAAAATGGATTCTCAAGTACTTGAGAGGTATATCCAATAAATGTTTATGTTTTGGGGGCTTTAATACTGATTTAAAAGGCTATGTTGACTCAGATTTGGCAGGGGATATAGATACCAGGCGGAGTACCATAGGTTATGTATTTATAGTTGGTGGGACAACAATGAGTTGGATTTATCGATTGCAAAAGGTGGTTGCTTTATCCACCACAGAGGCAGAGTATGTTGCTGCAACAGAGGCAACAAAGGAGATGATATGGCTGCAACTTTTCATGGACGAGTTAGGAAAACAATAGGCTAGAAACTACTTGTTTACAGACAGCCAGAGTGTCATACATCTTGCAAAGAATTTTGCCTTGCATTCTAAAACAAAACACATACAGTTGAGATAGCATTTCATTTGGTCGGTGTTGGAGGATGGACAGGTCAAGCTAGACAAGATACATACAAATGCCAATCCAGTGGATATGTTTATGAAGGCAGTGACAAGGGAGAAGCTAAGCGCCTCTTTAGCTTTGGTTGACCTTCAAGGTTGAATTCAAGTATAACAGAGCAACAGGGTCCAAGGTACTTATTTCTAGTGGGAGTTGTAAGTGCAGCAGTGTCGTCCACGATCAGTCTCCAAGTGGGAGATTGTGTTGGTGTGGAGCTTGATCAGTCTCTAAGTGGGAGATTGTTCGTATGTGGCGACTGATCATGCTATACTGTACACCCTGGCATGTATCCTTGTCGGGGTCCTACTTTTTTGCGTTGTCACCAAAAAAGGGAAAATCAACGAAAAAAGAAAAAAAAATGATTTTGTAGAACCCTAATTTGGAAGCTTCTAAGCTTGTTAAAAAGGGGTTCGGATGGGGGTTACAATATGATAAAAACACGATTATTTGCAAGATTGTAATAGGTTTTTTCATTAGATAATAAAATCATTAGATGGCTGCGGTTTGGTGGATGTAGCCCAGATTGGGTGAACCACATTAAATTCTCTGTGTTATAGTTTCTTTGTTTATTAATTAAATCTGCATTTAATTGTTAGATATCTACCTTTCTAACCCTAACAAAGGGAAAGGATGCTAAAGAAGATACAAGAATGTATATGAAATTGCAACGGGTCCAATTTTACCACATTACACCTTTATGATGCAGATAATATACCCTTTGATGATGATACTTTAAAGGAGTTTGAGTATATCATAGGTCTTGTTGTTTCAATGATACCAAGACTTCTCTTCTTGCCCCCACTCCTATCAAGATCATATCTCCAACTTTTATTGTTCTTGATGATATTAGTATTGCTACATCCATAGCCCCTATATATTCATTATAGTAGGATATTCATCTTCTTACAAATACAATAACTTGGGATTCATATCTATCAAACATATCATCCTTATTTATGTAGTCCTAGATTGTAGATTTGGAGGATTTATTTGAGGACATTCATCTCCTCTTCCATGATACCCCCATCAATGTTGTTAGCCCATCATCATTGTCTTTGGAGCTTGTTCTATATTAGTCTTCACAATATTTTAGATTGACATTACCTGATTTTATCATGTGGACATTTGAGCAATTTATAGTGATAAGAACACACTTACACTAAGAGGGAGGGTGAGTTAGTATAAGATAAAAATTTATTGAATTAAAATTAAGCAACCACAATAAAATAAATCACACAATATCTAACAATTAAGAGACACAAGATTTATGTGGAAACCCTTTTGAGAGAAAACCATGGAGAAAGTACTACTTGGATCTATTATCCAAATCCAACCTCAACATAAAATACTCTTACAAAATTTTGTAGGCACCAACCCACTGGAGACACCAATCCCCATCACTAAGAACCAACTTAGCAAGAGACATCAATCTCTTCCACTGAGAGCTAAATGGACAAAAAATTTGACTTCTTGAAGATAATTCTTCAATGGATGACAATATAACTAGATCTCCATCACAAAAATTTTCCTTGAATGTTCCTCTATATTTCTCTCCTTCAAAAATTTGCTTCTGCTTGAATGATATATCTTTTTTTCCATAGTTTCTTTCCATCCAACCTTCTTATTTCATTTTTATATCCTCATACCACTTGGAGAGGGGTGTGATTATATGAAGAGAGGAAACACTTCGTAATTTCATCATTTCCAAAGGATGTGTCCCTATATATATTTGTTTGTGGGAACCAAGATGGGGTCAACCTATTGCTATTTAAATTTAAATTTAGTTTTTAATTTACAAAGAGGGCACCAAAGTAGAGGAGGGTCGGCCAACATTACCAAGTAATTTAGGAATTTAGATGATACCTTGTTAAGGTAAAATAGGTTTGATTAGTGGCCTTTAACCATTATAATTTTCATGCATTTTCCTTCACAGATCAACAATTTCCTTTTTTCCATCAATAACATTCATGGACAATAATCTCCTTCTTGACATCAATAATAACAAACACCAATATTTCCAACATTTAGAGACACACTTTTAGATTTGGATTCCCTATTCATCTAAATTATGGGAATGACTTCTCTAATCACCAATGGATCTATTTTATCCTAAGGGGAGAAATGTTTTTTTGGGAAAAAAACATAATATATAAATCTAAGAAAGTTAACTACAGGAAAACCAAAGAGACTTCCAAATAGAAATTTCTAGAATGGAAAGCACCAAAAGGAGAGTCCACTAAGGGTACTCATAGAGCCAAACATCACAATCCATAAACATATCACAAAAACAACCATAACCAAGACACCTAAACCCACATCAACAACAATTAATCTCCTTGGTCTTCATGAATCAACTTAAGAAACTGCTGAGCCTTCTCTTGAGTCAAATCAATCTAATCTCCCACATTCCAGCCATATGGACCCTTAAAGGCCCATTTAGCTAAACATTTAGTCACCTTATTCTATTCTCTATGGATGTGGACAAAATAAATAGAATCAAATTTTTGTGGCTAGATTGAGAATTTACTTGGCCACCAAAACTAAAAGTTAGGATGACTCTTGAAAATTCCTTTTGTTTGGAAGGGAAAATTAAAGAGTTAGTTTCATAAACAAATAGTTTCCATCTCATAGAGCAAGCATGAACTAAATCTTTAAAAATCACCCAGGCTTCCATTTGATTATTAAAATGAATACCCATATGCTTAGAGAATAGGAGCTAAACCATTCCTCTACTATCACAATCAACACCACTGTGTTGGCCCCATGATTTTCGTTGTGTCAAAGGTCAACTTGTTAATGCCTGATATAACTGCTAGAGTTAACAAATCCACAGGAGGCGGTTAATCCATGCCATGAATCCCGAGGGAAGCACTGACCATCTTCCAACAATCTCCCCCTTAATGTTCCTCGAGGGGATTCAAACCTGACACCTTTGGATCTAATACCAATTATTGGCCGATGGTTTTCATTGCACCAAAAGGTTGACCTATTAATGCTCAATACAACTAACAGAGTTAATGGATCCACGGGAGGCGGTGAAGCCATGTCATGATCATCTCGAGGGGAGCGCTAACCATCTGTATTTATTTTTATGAAACAAAAGGGAGGAGGAATCCATATTCTAGATATGTTCACCCTCAAGGACACTTAAACTCTAATCCCAAGCCTAACTTGAGAGGAAGACAAAAGTGATAATTTCAAAAGCTTAACAAGACATAGATCATATGAGGTAAGTGAATCATATAAAGAAAATTTAACTTCTATAGTTTCTTTGATCATACCTTAAATATTAAACCAAAATTGCAAGGATCCCTTGTGGCACCCTTAAAAAATTTGGTAATTACGTTCCAAACAAATATGTCAATAAATAAAAGAAGGCCTCGTATCCTAGACAACCAAGAGGAATAAAGTAGAGGCAAGAGGTCTTCTCATACTATTTTGAAGCTCAACCAAGGAAGTAGAATGGATAAATAGTCGCTTCCAAACCTTCCACTAGGGAATATATATTTCCAAAAGTAAGGGCACTGAAAAAATAGATGACTAAAGCTCTTTTCCTAACAACTACAGAGAAAGAAAATAGAGGGTCCCTATAAACCATACTTTAGTAGAGAAATTTATTATGGTATAAAAGCCACATAAGAAATTGTACTTAGGTCATCCAAACTTGTTCTAAATTCTCTTCCACCAAGGAAACTCAATTTTCTCCTTGCTTCGTAAAGCTAAAGAATGATACCCAAGAAAGATATAATACACACCTTTTGGATCATAGCCCCAAGAAAGAGTATCAAATTCCTCCAAAGAGCTACAAGGTCTCACATCCAAGTTAGAGCCCAAAGTATTATGCTCCTCTTTCGATCCTTTAGTAGGCCAAAGATGGGGCTTTTTCCATGTATAAACTAAAGAGCATCCCAATTGAATGGATTACTTAAAATCCACCACTTTGGGCCATCAAAATTCTAGGAAAATCTCACCAAGAGATTGAAGTTGAGGGAGAGAAGAAATAACAAGGGGCGATTGTCCCAAGAATTACCCTAGAAAAAAGTTTTATTTCCCCTATTATCTATCCATAACAAACCTTCTTTTATAAGCAAAGCCCCTCTTTTCAGAGTATTCTAAATCAATGAACCTCTCCCATTTAACTCCACTTGCAGAATATCAAAATCATCCACTTCTCCTAGGTATTTGAAGTTGAGAATTCTTGCCCATGACTTGTCAAGATTTTTGCATCATCTCCAATACAATTTGGTGGCTAAAACTTAACAATTAAGCTCTAATTTTTGGAAATCAAGCTCCCAACTTTTAAAGGGCTACAAACCAACTCCCAACTAGCTAGAATCCATTTTCAATTATCAAGGTTGCCTGCCCATAAAAAATTTATGGAGAAACCATCGAATTCTTTAAGAAACTTTTAGAGCTATTAAAATAAGAAATCTATAAATGGGAAAATCATGTAGTCCAAAATTTCAATAGAGTCAAGTGACCAACAAAGGATGGCTATTGCAAAGTCCAATGGCTCATCCACATACAAAATTGATGTAAAATTTTCTTTCATTGGTCATGTCAAGGGCTCCCAAATGCGAGGAGAATACCAAGGTATTCCATAGGAAAATAAACAATCTGGAAATGAAGGATGTCAATGATTCTATGTTAAATACACTCTTGACTGTGGAAACAAAAAATACTTGATTTTTCTTCATTTATCCATTGACCCGAAGCAAACATATAGATTTTCATTTTTGTGTCATTGACAAATTGGAGGTGAGATTGAGGATTAATATTTTTGTTCTAGATCCATCCTTGAATGAGTCCTCTCTCTATAATGCTTCAACATGTGCCCAAGGCCTTTAGCCATCAAAATAAAAATATAAGGAGATAAAGGATCTCCTTGTTGAAGTCATCTAAAAGTAGAAAAAAGGGAAGAGGGAATCCCATTAATCAACACAGAGAAAGAATCCAACATCACACAACTCATGAACTAGTCAACCTAGTTGGATCCAAAACCAAAAGAAAATAAAATATTTCAAAGAAAATCCTAGTTGACTCTATCATAAGCCTTGGACATATCAAGCTTGATGAACATGGATTTTTTTGGAGTTATGTATAGAGTGAATGCCCTTAGCTTTTACCACAATACCATCTAAAATTTGGTGCCCCAACACAAATCCACCTTGCTTGGGAGAGATCAAGCAAGACAAGAACTTCTGCAAATTCTCCATAATAATTTTGGTGATTATCTTGAAAGTGACATTGCAGAGCATTATAGGACAAAAATAATCCAAGGAAGAGGCTATTCTTTTAGGAATAAGTTCCAAGAAATTAGATTTGATGGCCTTAAGCATCTATTTATTTTCTTGAGACTCACAAAAAAACTCAAGCAAATCACTTTTTAATATTTCCCAAAACTAAAAAAATTCAATGAGAAAATTATCAAGCCCATGAGCCTTGCCTTTCTTCATTTAAAATACAACCAACTCCACTTCCTCTAAAGGGATAGGTTGCATTAGGGAGTTATTCTTTTCTTCATAAACCAACGAGGGAATATAATCAAGGGTGATTCTCTCACTTTCTGAGTCATGGAGACCTTTATCATAAAAAAGAAGAAGAGAAGTATCAAATAGCTTCTTGGGATATATTCAGAAAATAATTCAACTATTCCCCCTGGGGTAAATAGATGAAGACCAAAGTGTTTCCACCTTTGTGATCCTTTAATAAGTTATAAAAAAAGGAAGTATTCTTATCACCTTATTGAAGCCAACTTATCTTGCATTTATATTTCTAAAAATATCTCCACAAATTTCCCACTCAACCAACTCCTTGAAGCATATAAATTCTTATTCTAGGAGTTCTACAATCATTCCATCATCCTTAATCTGAAAAGTGATTCCCTCAAGCTTAGCTTGTAAAAGTTTGTTGATATGGAAAATGTTTCTGAAAGAGGATTGGTTCCATCTTTTCAACATGAACTTGATAAACTAAATCCTTTTAAAAAAGGAGTACATAGCCTAGTACTAGTAGCCAAATTACCATCTCTCCACCAAACCTCCATAAGCTTATAAAGGTTAGCCTCTCACAACCACATAAGCTGGAACTTGAAAGGAGGATGCTTCAGGATAGAGAGAATAGAAGAATAAAACTTAATAAGCCAATGATCAAACCCCCCCAACCCAATTTTTTTTAAAAAGTAGTCCAATTATTACCAATCTAGAGCTCAAAAATAAGAAATCCATCCAACCTCTCTGATATAGAATCCTCACCACATCTACAATTATTCTAGGTGAAAGTTCCATTTCTTGGCACCACATGCACAAATTTGATAAAAGAAATATTATCCCCCATTAAAGCCAAAAAGGGTCCAAGATTCACATTTCTCCCTCTCTTCTCATTTAGGCTCACTATAGAATTAAAATCTCCTACTAAAATCTAGGGAGAGCAAGAATAATAGAATGAATAAATATGAAATGAGACAAGAGTAAAAATTTACCTAGAAAGTTAGTAGGAGCATAAACATTGGTGAGAAGCAACTCCAAACTCAAAGTAGGGGGCAACCAAACAAATAGAGCAACTTCTATTTCCTAACCACCAAAAGGGAGTAAGTCTTTGAGGATCCAAAAAATAAGCCAATCCTCCAACCAAGCCCTGACCACCAATGTAGATAAATTGGCCCCCTCTCCAAATCTTGGAAGAAATACTTACCATGTCTTCTACTAAAAGCTTAGTTTCTTGAATAAAAAAAATATTAGGTTTATGATCCATAATAAGACCTTGAACAACCTGTTATTAAGGGATGTTGTTCAAACCCCTAACATTCCATGATAGCATAATCATTTGCAGGGATTAGGAAAGTGAGAACCAAGGGTGTGAATGACTATTGCTTCCACCAAGGATTCCCCCATCAGTTTCACTTTCTCAATATCTTTCTTCTTATCCACCTTGACAACCTTCTTATAACCCCATTTCTCAATGTTCTTATGCTACAAACCAAGCAAAGGAGGAGCCCTCTTGTTACCCTCTTCTTTTCCCCCAATTTTTGTATAGGGGAAAGCACAACATTGCCTTCAATTGATTCCAATTGGGGATTTGCTCCAAGGAACAATACCACACCTTTTGTGGGTATCTTTGAGGCCCCTTGAATCTTAGTCTCTTTCTTAGTAGGACCAACGACATCTTGGCACACACCCACCAACATCTCTGAAACTAGAGTGGGAGTAGAGAAATTGAGCAAATAATAATTAGAAATGCCTAATTCCTGTCCATCCATGCTAACGTCATGATCCTTTGAATCCATAACCTCAAAGATTTCAAGAATATCAAACTAGTTGCTAGAGATTACTTTGGAAGCAGCCTTACCCTATCTATTTGTAGTCTTTGCCTTTGACCTAGATTTCATAGGAACAAATTCATTTGAATTTGACTTCTCACTCTATATAGGAGTCTTACCCTTTGCTTTAATATTTATCATCTTCTCCATAGGAGGAAGTTCATGGGATTTAAGGCCTAATATATAAAAATTCCTCTGAAGATGACCGTATTCATGGCATGCACAACATCAGAATGGTACAACTTCATAATCTATCCGTTGAATCCAATTCAAGTTTCCCATTCTAATCTCCACTGAGTCTAGAAATTGATTATTCAAATTAATTTCAATGTGAAGTCTGGAAAAGGTAACACAATTTCTATCAATGGTTTGACAAGTGGGGCCTACGGGTTTCCCTATTACTATTACAATTACATGAAGAATATCTTGACACTAGAGTTAAATTAAAAGCCGAGGAAGACAAACCCAAACCAACATATTGGATGAGAGCTCTTCCATAGGGTCAAACCCTACATGTCGAGGCTTGATAAACAAATTTGCTTGGTTGTGGAAATATCAAACTTCAAAAATCTGTGGTCTACCATTCAAGAAAAAAAAAGAAATACATGTTTGTAGCCAAAATGATTTCCATATAACCTTGAGGGCTCCGATTTTTCTTGACCCATGATTCCAAAAAATCCGTTGAAATACAAAGACCCATGAATTTGTAAATCAATGCATGCTCTGATAAATATAAAACTTTTCCAACCATAACATAAGGGTTAATCACCACCATGAGGCAATCCTTGCACTTCTCCAAACAACTGTTGGGATAAGGATGAGATCCCAAAGAATAAGCATTCTTAGATTCCTTTATTACATGCAAGAGAAAAATAACATGATCATGATCAACCAAGGAAGACTCCTCTATTCAAATCCTCTTCAAAATATAGGTTTGGGGGTTCTTTGGACACTTGAGGGCCTTCATATAGGTATTAACTTTCACCACATTGAGCTAAATACCAAAAAATTGAAAAAATGTGGGTGTAGCACCCTAACTAAAACCAACAACCACAAATTTTCCCAAAATAACAACAAAAGGAGCACTTATAAAATATCTAGTGCCAACATTGGGGGAGAAATGTTGGTTGTAGGCAATGGATCATATTTTGTCTTCAGGCTTTAATCATTGACACATGGGCTACATTTTTATGGGGGATTGATATTCACATCTTTTCTCTTCTATCTAGGGGTCATTCATTGTACTTATATGACATAAGCAGTCCTTGGAGGGTCACATCGAGTCTTCTTTCTTTCCTACTTTCATTAGCATGCATTTGTTTCATTTTCTCTCTTTTGGAGAGAAGTTTTTTCCCACGAGGTTTCTTCCTTTTCTCTAGTTATGAGAGATTTTTTTGTTTGAACATGGGTACCTCATTAGGCCTTGTAGCTAGGACCTATCCATGCATTCATTATTATATTTTTGGTTTATTCCCAAGTTGTACTTAAGGGGGGTGTTAGAGTAAAATAGGAAAATCACCCAATTAATTAATTAATTATTAGGTCCTCTTTTTACTTTAGCATACTTGACTTATTCTTTCTTATTCTTAGGTCATGTATTTTTTTGTCTCATAGCATAGGATGATGACACATGTCATGATCTAATTTATCTCCCACCTAAGGTTTCATCTATGGTTGCCTTTTTTCCTTATCATAAGGATTCATTATTATATATTGTAATAATTTCGATTCTTATTTGGATCAATATCATTCTCAAGGATTTCATAGCAAACCAATTATTTTTCTCTTAATGTGATAAGTGTTTTGGTTGTAGGCGATTTTTGGGAGTTGGGGGTTCAACAATCAACTCCAACAATAACTCCTTAAAAAATGCTTTAGATTATCTCAAATCTCAAATTTATTTTCTTTCGATGTGCCTTTGATCAACCCTCCAAATTTTAGAGAAAAATTACTATGATGAGAGACATATACACTTGATAATACAACCTCTTAAATTGAAAAAAATGCCCTGTTGCTTACCTTCCAGGTATTAAGAACACATGCTCTAATATTAGTTGTAATGAAATTACTTGCACAAGAGAAGAATATAATAAGAAATAAAATGCAAATACTTTATAATAATAAGACACTTCAAGGGGCAACCTCCAAAGACTACAATAAGAATAGAAATTGCAATACGATGCTTAACAAGTACTCATGACCTCTTATATATAGACATATTTAAGAACTTCTAAATGAGTCAATTAATGATTATGTGAGCCACAATTGATTATCACATATCCTATGCAATCAATAGATCAAGGGTGTAATGCATTTTTTTACAAATGATATAAAATAATGTACTTAAATACACAATTTAGATCTAAGAAGTTCAAATTTCAATACTTATATATTGACAATAACAATAAAATCCTAAAATTATCAACCTTCAAATTTAAAAAAAAAAAAATCATAAAAAAAATTCAAAATTGCAATAGTAAACTTGTCTAAAATGATTAAACTCAAATGAAAGAGTGTCCCCAAAACATGATATGCCCCGTGGATCTGTCCCATAAACTATCCTTAGATCATGTGGACATTAAAATTACTATCCTATTCTATTATCTTAAGTTAATTTATTAACTATTAAAAAAGGAAATAAATATGTTTGAGCTTAAAAAATCTTCTATCTAGATTCCATTCACTTATGGCTCAAAATGTTTCTTCCACCAGAAAACGCTTTCAAACCTCCCCCAAACCTGCATACAGATGGTATTTCTGTAAATCCCTCTTCTCCCGTCATTACACTACATAACTTGCATTCATGCAATGGGGATATTTAACATTGCCAAAGCCTAAGGTTGCGGGAACAAATATTGAGAGATGTTAAAGCTATCTGACTTCAAAGCTTCGAGGATTGCAAATGGATATGGGCAAAGACAGTTGAATCTCAGGAATTCTTGTTATCTTTTACACCAATGGAACATTTACAGGACTCCTATTTGCAGAGCAGGTCATTTTGGTGGGGAGTATAGTGGAAATGGTGCATATAACAGAAAGAAAACATTTAGAAATTCAAATGGGATTGGTGGTCAGCAGGAACATTACACGGTACTGGGATTGGCCAAAGGCGCCACTTCTGCTGATATCAAAAAGGCTTTCAGGACACTGGCTCGTCAGGTTAGCATTTTTTTTCTTTGAAAAAGAGATAATATAATATTGCAGAGTTCAACTGTGTAGTTTCGAGGGTTTTTACATTGATCCATATTTCGCTATTAATTGTGGACAAGAACTCATTTCTGAGAAGTATTAACGGTCCACCTAATACTCATCACATCTAGATAATTATCACACGGATGAAGCAAAGATCTTTGAGAAAGTCACCTATCCAATTCTTCTCATGTTTAAGCATTCTTAGTCACAATCAAGCCCATTTACAAACCTTCTGCAAGTAATTTTGTTGTTGTCCTAAAGATCAATGGAAGCTAGTTCAATATGAAAATGCAGGTATTTTGTTTTTAGTTTCAGTTTTAACTTTTCTTCCTTAGGTTGATCTTAGTTGGTTTTTAATATTGGCTGGGCTCACGCTTGAATGTAGTCCCAATTTTTGAACTTATACTACTAGAAATTCAATTGTCCATTGCAACTATTGGCCATCTTATTGTAGTTGAAGATTTGAACCCAGGTCACACTCTTACTGTTTGGAGTCTGGGTCTTCAAAAATAACATTACCTTCTATATTTGTGAAACATAATAATAGGCATTGTACACTAACTATATCATCCCTCCAAAAGAAAAAATCGTCTTCTAGATGACAAGGAAAATAGTTAAGTATCAAATAACATTAGGGAAGATTGTTCAATTTGATGACGATATTGTAGACGAAGACGTATAGGCAAACTTGGAAGCATAGTTTGCAAACTCAGACTTGGAGAGTACTTGGCAAATGAAGTGAGTTCAATGGGGTTTTGGGAGCAATGGTTTAGTGGGGTCAAGGGACAACAACCCTCATGGGGGTCTTGGGGCAACACCCCTAGTGGGGTCAAGGGGCAGCACCCCTTGTGGGGGTTTGGGGGTAGCAACCCCAGAGGGGTCAAGGGGCAGCACCCCTTGCGGGGGTCTAAGGGTGACACCCTTAGCAAGGTTGAGGGGTAGCACCCCTCACTAGGTCCGGGCCCAATGTCCCTGGCGCATTCCCTGGCGCGTTCCCTATCGTGATACAAGGCAAGGTTGAAGGGTGGAGCCCTTGCCACCAAGCCCAAATTAAGACCTTCAAAACCACACAAACCTCCATGGTGTACATCATTTTGCGTTCACAATAAAAGAAATATTTTTGTTTTTCATTTGTCTTTAAAATGCATTAGAATCCATGTTGTAGGGTTTGGGGGAGCATTTTTTGCTTTTTAGGGAAACTTTGAAGTAAAAAAAAAATTCAAAAAAATAAAAAACCAACGAAATTTGCTGCTTGGGTGCCACTCTGCACCAAATTCATTGTGGGTATGCTTAGGTTTGTCCCGGATGGACCCACAAGTCTCTAACGAGACCTTGGATGGCCCTCAAGATGAACCGGATTTAGCTCCATATCCGGGCTGGACCGGACTCGAACTGGTGGGCCAATAGGGGAGAATTGGTAACATAGTCAAGAAGTAATAAGGATTTCATATTTATGTTTAATTGTGCAAACTATTGTGATTGTGAGGTAGGGTTTGTTGTATTTCAAACCATGTTTTTTACATGCATTCCAAGTTTGTAATGTCCCTTGTCCTTCTTTGCCCTAGAATTCACTTGTTGATTAGGTTTAGGGTTTTTTTTTTCACTTTGTCAATTGGATAACTCTTCAATGGGGTATTCCTGGCTGAACCTGCATTCCACATATGGACAATATTTCCACACGTACACATATCTATTAGCATTAACATCATGGTATGCAATTATAGAAATCATCACAAATGCAACCATTGTATACTAAGAAAACACTTCGCCTACTGGAGAAAGCCAACGGAGCTTATAGTGGTCTAGACCTACCACCCTTCCATGGCCCTTACCTTCTTTGGTCCGGGTGGACTTGAGTGGAACCTCCACCCATCAATGGCCTATCCCTACCTTCGGACAAGGTGGATCTTAAGTGGACTTTCCACTCATCCATGGCCCTTCCTTGCATTGGGAATAGGCGGATCTTAAGTGAGGTCTCTAGGCACCACTTTCTCAGGCCCTTCCTTCTGAGCAGGTTTTCAAACACACAATGCCTACTAAAGAAAGCCAATGGAGCTTATAGTGGTCTAGGCCTACCACCTCTCCATGGCCCTTCCCTTCTTTGGTCCGGGTGGACTTGAGTGGGATCCGCTAGGCACCACTTTCTCAGGCCCTTCCTCGGGAGCAGGTTTTCAAACAGTTTCAAACACTCAGATTTGAAAATAATCATATCAGAGATACAAAATGAATCAAGAATATATTATTTTAATAAACAATAATATACATAAGTTATTAATCTTATCTACTAAATAAATCATACCATAAATATTCTATTCACACATGAATTAATGTTCCTATTTACTAAACAATTCACATCATAAATATTCTATATTACTCACAGATCTGCAGACATAAGATAATAAAGGCAAATATTCTTATCTGCAGATTGATCCTTCCTTGTCTCTTTTTCCAATTGCTGACCTCAGATAATTATTCCCGACTGAGCTTTATTGTTTGCTGCCTGGTATGCTTATAATATTATGTTCTCTTTTCCATTGATTTGCTTGTATATGCTACATCTTATTTATTTTCTTTCTGTAATCCCATCCATCGATATTCTCATAAGTTGCTCCTTTCTTCTTCCCATAAGGTCTTCTCTTATACCCCTCCACTTTGGAGAAGAGGTACGATGATCTGTAGAGGGCCGTGCCTTTTGTTTTTGGGAAGATTGTGTCTCTCCTTAATCGCTGCCTTAGCTGTTGCTAATACTACCGCTGCTGTTTAATATGCCTCTTTAGGAATCGATGCCTTTTAGGATTCTTTATTATTTGCTGTTTAGTATATTGTTATTTAAATATTTCTGGTTGAATATATTTTATTTATATGTATTTTATATTATTTTTATATTTTATTTTAATATAGATTTAGTATCAATTTACATACTTCTTCAATAGGATTATACTAAGTTACCGGAATTGCCCCTATGCCCTGCCGATTCCGGGTACTGGTATGTATCCGAATCGGATACATTAAAAACCCTATGGAATTGACCGGGGTACTGCATTTTTTACTCCTGAAATGCATTTTAAAAAATAGACGAATCCCGACATTTTTTCGACATTTTTCCGGTTGACGTGGTGTGTTTGACCAATTCCGAAAGTCTCGATGCAGATTTCGAAGTTTTTTTCAACTTTTTACCTACATCATCTAATGTCAATGATGATGTTGATCTTAATCAACTTGATGATCCATATGATGCCTACTGTCAATTGTATTATTTTGTTTTAAATGTTGAACCAATGAACAATGAATTCAATATAATTATATACCTATCGTAACATTCAAGTTTTGAAAAATTGATGTCAAATTAATTTAATATAATTGTATTTCAGATTTGTTATATTTATGGTAGTTCTAAGTTCTGTTTAGCATATGCATGATATGTGGTATTCTAAATTTAATTCTTGTTTCTACTTTTTAGGCTGCAAATATGTCTATATCTATGATTTTTATATGTTTATGTACGAACATACCCAAACGTACCGACCCTCCAAAAAAAAAATTGCCGTACCAGCGTACCATACCCATACCCGTACCTGATTCGGCAACTTAGGGATTATATTATTATAATAATAAATTTTAAACTGTTAATATTTATGTTATATTTTATAATTATAATTATAATAGTATCTTATGATAATTATAATTAATTATAACAACATTAAATGGCTAATATTTTAATAAGTATTTTATTTATTTGAATTTCAATGTTAGGGGTTTTTTTTTTTGTGTCGTAATTCGGGGACATGACAAAGTTCTACCCCATGAGTTGTCATTAGACAAGTAAAAGAAGCACATCATTCATTATCTATATGCAACCTAGATCCCAGCTAATCATTATTTCTTAGAAGTATCTTAAGTTGTCTAATGATGTATTACAGGACTTGCTTTACATGATGTTGCCAGAGACAAGCAGAGGATTCACTGCAATTCCTTTGTAGGCAAAGCAATTCAAGCAAAGGGGATTGTTATGCACCTTTTACTGTATGGGCCCAACCTACTTTTTATGTAGCTAAACACTTTGGGGCAAGTGGGCCAATGGGTATCATGGTTACTAGATCTAGATTCAACACAGACTTGGCACCGATTTTTGACTCAGCAGAAAAACTTGGCAAATTGAAAAAAACATGATATACAGTTTTTTTTTAAGGAAACACATGCTTTTCTAAGCACTCTTTTTAAAATCAAATTTAAAGATAAAAACGTAATCAGTTAAATGCTACTTTGCTCACATACACAAGTATATATCAGAAAACTAAGTACAAAGGTGGAATTTAGCTGAAGGAAACAAGATTTTTAAATATATGAATATTCATAGTGTTTTTGGTGTTAAAGAATCATGGATTAGGATGTTTGTGGCATCAAAAATAGAAAGTACATTATGAATAGCTGTTTCTGGATTTGATTGTGTAAGCTTTTTTTGAATCAACGTTTCGAATCACACTCCGTGATCCATCATCAGGATAGAGAGCTCAAGGATAGAAAGTACATTATGAAGCTGTGGACTATGATTGAGAGGAGCTTGCATATCTTGGCCCAACATCACTGGCAATATGGTAGATCTTGTGTTTAAATCTTAAAGAGGTCTTTGATGCTGCTGCAGGGATGATAATTGCACATGAATCAACAACATCCATGGGATCTTACTTGTGTCCTTTCCTTATCCTTTGCCACTGCTACTACCTTTTCCTCAAGCTTAACTTGGTGAGCACACACATGGTCCTCTAAAACACAGGATCCTTGGGCACATGATCCAATTTGATAGTGGATCAACCTACTCCAATGCTATGTGATATAATTTAGAGCCTAAGATTTGCTTATGATGGAGGTGAAGGTTGTAATGAACATCGACAAGATTGTTCAAACTTTGCACCGTCAATTTATTGTGCTTCTTAGAGTGTATGTAATCAAACATACTACAATCGTACTTTCATCTTAATGCAGTTTGGCTCAAGAAAAATATGACAATTCTCTAAAGGTTTGGCACTTCAGCGTGAAACTCTTCCACTGTGCATTTGAAATGAGAAAATAATATTGAAATTTCATTTGAATGGGAACAAGCAAAAATTTAAAAAACTCATTGATTAACATTAATGCAATAAATCTATAAGTATGACCTTAAGTAAGTTTTAGTTGGCTGCAATCTTGTTTGAGTTATCTTGCATATATCTCAAACAAAGAGGTGCAAGAGTGAAGATCTCAATTTCAGAGATGATCCTTGTTCTTATCTCAAAATCCATTTCTAGTTGCTTCATAACTATGTAGAGTCCACTGAAAACCTCCTTATTAGCCTTAAAATTGAGAGGAATTGGAATGTTGGATTTAGGAAATAACTTGTCGCATGTAACAACTTATGAAGCTAATGGTGCCATTGGTGATCAATTATTTCCCATATGGATTGATATTTTCTGTCAAAACCACCATAGATGGCTGTAATGGCCTTCTTGTTCTTGTCCATGCCTTAATACACAACCCATTGAGGACTTCTCTCCATTAACAACACAAAGGAGGCTAACTACAGGTTCTGTGACTTGGTAAAGAATAACATAAATAAGTAGTACACTTAAAAAGGAAAGCATAAACAAATAAAAAGAACAAAATCAGGTAAAGTAGGCAAAAGAGAAGCAAAATAATAACAACACAAAGGAGGCTAACTACAGGTTCTGTGACTTGGTAAAGAATAACATAAATAAGTAGTACACTTAAAAAGGAAAGCATAAACAAATAAAAAGAACAAAATCAGGTAAAGTAGGCAAAAGAGGAGCAAAATAATAACTTAACTTTTAGGAAGCCAAAAGTTTTGCTCTTGAATTTTAAAAGTGAGTTACTATTTTTAAACAAAAATTGAACTAATTACTTGGCCACATGAAATGGATTTGAATAATAGAATTCGAGTCTCCATCTGCAATCTTGCTGCATTGTGTTTGTCTCTATTCCAACTCATGTTTTCAGATGATTATAGGGAACCTGGAGAAGTGCATGATATGATACAGGAATCCAATCCCAATCCATAGACTTTAGGTTTAACACTAGTGCTCAAACTAGAAGGGAATGGAGGAAGTTTAGAAATAGAATGTGTACTTTGCCCATAGTAGCCATGTCTTCTCTTTGTTTCTTTATAAGTTTCTTTTTCAAAGGACTCTGATTGAGTTGTACCTCTCTCACAATATCAAACATGGCTTGTGTGCAAAAGAAGCATCTCAGCCAGGTATATGGGCAAAGTGGACTTTTAGGCAACTAATGCTTCCTCCACTAAGTTTGGTTTTGTGATCAGTTGTAAACCCATTCCCTTTTCTTAGTATGCAAGGTGGCATGTTCCTAACAAGGGTCCTTTCTTAATGGTGTCAACACTAAGACAATTTGCAATTGTTTGGTGAGAGATTTTTTTGAATGTTTGTAAATTAAAAAAGGAGAGAGATGGGAGAAATAATGGACTATGGAACAAGAAAAAAGTTATCTCCATTTTTTATCCTTTTTTTTTGGTTCCATAATGGAAAAGAAAAATTTAAAATAAAATGGAATGGTGGATGAAAAAAAAGGAACAAGAAAGACCCAAATGCACTGTGTGATGCTCCAATTGGATTGTGGACTGTGCTAAAATTGCAAATTCACCCCAAAATCACTTTTTGCTGCTGTTTTCTATTTTCTGTTTTTTACCATGTGTTTTTGTTTTAGCTTTGTGTGATGTCTTTTTTGTTTTTGTTTTTGCTTGTTTGCGTTGTCAGTGTCTTTTTGTTATTATTTGTTTAGTGTCTTTAGGGTTTTAGTTTTTTTCTTTTCTTTTGCTTTTTAGTTTTTTTTTGTTTTTGGGTGTTGCTTGTGAAGGGCAAGTCCCAATAGCGGCCCAATTCATGACCTTAGGCATGCTGGTGAGTCTGACAGACTCAGTGAGTCTGCTAGAGATTCACTGGATTTTTTCATCTGGGCAGGCAGGTCTAATTTATGAGACTTGCCGGTTATCTGGCAAGTCTGGCAACACTATTGGGCATGCCAACTTAACATTGTAATCCAATGGGTCAACCAACCTGCATTGTCGATTGGTGGGTCTGCCAGCCCACTTTTTTAGGTTGCTGGTTCATGAACACACACTTTTAGTGAACGTATATGTTTGATAGGGTATGATGGGTGTGTAAAAAGTAATTATGCCACATGCAGAGAGTGAACAAAGGAATTCAAATTCTTTTGAACCAACTCAAGCTTAGCTTGCACAATCAAAGGCAAATCTTGTCTAAGAAACTGCAATTTCCCCAAACTGAGTGGGGTGGTATTTTCTTAAAAAGTAGCTTTGTATCTTCTGGTCTAAAGGAAGCCATTTGCTACCAACTAAATTGTATGCAATGGACTCTTACAGCTGTCCCTGACCATCCAAGAATCCCCTAGATAAGGTTATCACTTATCAGTAAGAGAGAGAACAATAAAAGGGAAATTCAGTTTAGCTTGTAACTTTCTCCAAGACCCTTTAGTTGTTGAACATTTTCAGAAGATATAATAGTCAACTATTTCCTTTCCTACACAAAATGCAAGAAGCATCAGCAATATCCACCTTATTCATGCCTTGACAGCTAAACCTTAATGTATTAGTAGCCATCCCAACACCTTTTGATTGATGAGATTCCTGCTTTCCTACTGATACTACAACATCATTGGTATTCAAGACTACTAGTGAAAAGCAATAAGATAGCAAGGGATTGCAAAACAAGAGGTTTGCATTCTGGCAACCCTAATCATCCAGAACATCATTTTTAAGAATCTTACTTTTGCAAGCAGAAAGAGCAAGTTTCATCTAGTCAAAGGAAACACCAGTAGAATCACCAATATAGACCTGAGAACCCTAATAAGTCAGAGGCCTTTTTTTGACCTCGACTGCTTTAATTGTTCATAATTTTACCGACAGTGAATGGATTGTGTATTCTGGTGTTGCTTGCTATATTGCTAATAAGTAATAATGTTTCTTTGTTCACTTATTTGGAGCAAGGACATATTAGTGATTCTAATGTTTCTTCACTTACTATTTTTAGGAGTGGTGATATTGTTGTTGGGAACGATGAAATCATTCTTTTATGAAATCAACAACTTTCATATGCCTTGTCTAAGTGCAAACTTACATAGTGATAATTCTGCTCTTACTATTTTTGGGAGTGGTGATATTGTTTGTTGGGAATGATGGACTCAATGATTTTAATGTGTCAAGTTTAATTACAAACCTAGTCCCCAATGTCAGATGACTCTGACAGGAAAGGAAGATGAGCTATGGGCTGATAAATTTCTAATGAAGTTTCAAGTAGTTGTGCCTCACAGTGCATAGATTCTTTAAATGTTGGAAGTTTACTCCAACTTTGTGCCTCAGTTTTCACGCATTTGTTACTCGTGCTGGTGAAAATGTAAAATTTTGGCATGAAGAAATAGGTTACTTGAATTATAACAGCTTCCATTTCTGAGTTGACTAGCTTGAATCTCCTAAAACCCTTTTGTTTTTGAATGATTTAGACTTGGCAAGCATCATATGACAAGATCCAAACACATGATTATAGAATGTAAACAAAATAGATTAGATTGCACAACATATGATATGGAACCTAATATTCAATATACTCCATTTAAAAATTAATAAAATATGCTTAAGGTAGGGAAACACCCGACAAATGTTCATATCCCTAGGCGCATTACATTCTAGGTTAAGTTTTGGAAAAGTCAAGGTGTGAGGGGCTAAGGTTCATCCATGATTTGCACATTGTACCCTTTCTGATCCAGTGGACCAGACCTCTCTTTCAGTTATGAGGCGTCTTTTGATATTAAGCAATGATTTCTAGTATCATATTTGTTTATATTTATTGAAGCATAATAATAAAGTCCTAGTGATGTTTAAGGGATTTAAAATTGTTACTGAAAGTCAATATGGTTAAACTTCCAAAACCATCAGGACTCACAGTGGGACCATTGTTGAAACAGTTAGATGTGTGTTGCTTGTTAAAGATGCAGACTATATGTTTGGAGCAGAAGCAGTTAATTGTGCATGATATTTCAATGTTTGATGCCTACTAGAGCTGTTACAGATGTGAATCTTGAAGAGACTTTGAGTGGGTGGAAGTGCAGTCTCATTTTGTTATCTTTGGATGTGATGGTTGGAATCATATTTAAGAGGAGAGGAGAAAGAAATTGGAGAGATGCGAATCCTGAAGAGGCATTCAGTGGGTGGAAGCACATGCTTGCTCATTTTGATATCTTTAGATGTGATGCCTGGAATCATATTTAAGAGGAGAAGAGAAAGAAATTGAAGGTTAAGTGTCACAATGATCGTCGTTGTCTACAATGAGTCAAAGGTTTTCTGCATGTATGATTCTAAACAGATGATCATTGAGAAGGGTGTGGCCTTCAAAGAGAACCCTTCATCCACAAGCTTGCATTCTCCTCTTTGTTTGTTTGTTTTGATGCACCTCTTATTGATGTTTCTCTCACTAAGAGGAGAGGAGAAAGAAATTGGAGAGATGCAAATCCTGAAGAGGCATTCAGTGGGTGGAAGCACATGCTTGCTCATTTTGATATCTTTAGATGTGATGCCTGGAATCATATTTAAGAGGAGAAGAGAAAGAAATTGAAGGTTAAGTGTCACAATGATCGTCGTTGTCTACAATGAGTCAAAGGTTTTCTGCATGTATGATTCTAAACAGATGATCATTGAGAAGGGTGTGGCCTTCAAAGAGAACCCTTCATCCACAAGCTTGCATTCTCCTCTTTGTTTGTTTGTTTTGATGCACCTCTTATTGATGTTTCTCTCACTAAGAGGAGAGGAGAAAGAAATTGGAGAGATGCGAATCCTGAAGAGGCATTCAGTGGGTGGAAGCACATGCTTGCTCATTTTGATATCTTTAGATGTGATGCCTGGAATCATATTTAAGAGGAGAAGAGAAAGAAATTGAAGGTTAAGTGTCACAATGATCATCGTTGTCTACAATGAGTCAAAGGTTTTCTGCATGTACGATTCTAAACAGATGATCATTGAGAAGGGTGTGGCCTTCAAAGAGAACCCTTCATCCACAAGCTTGCATTCTCCTCTTTGTTTGTTTGTTTTGATGCACCTCTTATTGATGTTTCTCTCACTATCTCCTTGGCCAGTAAAATCACCTGAAAATATTTTAGATAATGAGATAGAGACTTCCGCAAAGACTTTTATTATGGATAAGTTTTCTACTTCCAGTGAGGTGTCATTATCCCCAATGGGTTTCAGAGAACATAGTGGGCTTCAAGATGTGATTTAGGTGACCGATTAAGGACATTATAGGTCTGGTATTGTCTCCTAACGCTAAGATGAATCCAAGTGCTGATATTCTAGATGAGTAGTTTCACCAAGGGACCAGTCATAGAGCGAATGCAGTTTTCAACTGCAATGTAGTGGAGTTCCTCTCCCTGCATGATGGGTGTGAGTTCAATGGTAGGAGCGATGATATCAATTCTTGGATGATTATATTTGCCTAGATTCAAGGGATGTTGTTAACGGCAACAATGCTCAAATAGAGGCATAGTCAGTTATTATTGATTGCTGTCCTATGCTCATTAGGAAGCTTTCAAAAGTCTAAATATATTTCAAAGGTGCTGTGGAAACTGTGAAGGAGATTCTGGATTTTCTCGCCACCTGACTTTAGCCCATCGAGCATAATCAGAAAACAATGGCAAGGTGTTTGGTCATTGCCTTGGATGATCCCTACATACCTGGTAGTGTTTTAGATATTCCAAGTGATTGGTAAGGGGTTGGCTTCAATCACTAGTCAGCCTTGGTTGGATGCTTCTCTGTTTTGTTATGCTCTACTTGGTCTTTTTTCAGTTTAAGTTCAGCTGGAGCCCTGTTAGGTTATTTTCTGTGGGTTTGGCTGAGTTTGCATATGACCTCAAAGCCCCAATGGTTGTTTTGAAGGGATATATAGTATTATTGATCTTTATAATGGGAAAGTCAAGTTGATCTTTCATGGGACTGGAAAATAAGAGGTAAGTTATTTCGGTTTGGGTTTAACTTTGGTATGCAAGTACCAAAGCAAAACAAAATCAGATCCTATAATGTTGAGGATGTTGGTATTTCAAAGGTCACAGTCATTAATGACTGCTATGTTGTGTCTTATCCTTTAGATTTTATATGTGGGACTCCAAATACAACTTTTGTTTAGTTTGTCCAGATAAAAGGATTTGATTCTGGTATATTGACTATTCAAGCAGTAGTTTTCCGAGAAAATTTGGATTTCTTGTAAGTGGTCACTAGTGCTTTCCAGTTTCGAAGAACATTAATGAAATCAGGTACTACCTTGGTAAACAAAACTATTTGTTTAGAGATGGTGTTTTGAAATGGAACGCATGATAATTGCAATGCATGCACTGAACAAAAACACTAGTTTTTCATGTGTATAGAAAATGCATTACCTTTAACCATAGAAATTGCAATAATGGAGGAAATTGCAATAACACTTTGGTGGTATAGATTGTGATAAAATTTAAAGAAACACAGGAATCAAATTAAGTAGGTTAACGACGTAAGGGAAAGATGATCAAACTCATGGAACATATGTTGTGAACACAACCTCTCCACATCCAATTTGCAGTGGATGATCAAGAGCTTTTGAATTCCTTTGGCTTGTAATTCTTCAATGATCAATTGACTTATATTATTCCTGGGGATCCCAGTTTTTCAACTTATTTTCTTTTTAATACTTCAGATGTATTAAATTCTGTATACAAGAGTAGCAAATGTAAGGTTCTTTGATGTTAAGTTAATAGTTCTTTTGCATTTGTTCTTTTTTTATATATTGAAAAAGAATCTCTTTGTAGCTTACAATATGCAGTGTGAAACTAACCTATTGCTGCAGAAAACCAATGGCTAAGTAGTTTTGTTCATACTATTATCTACCTTATGTTGGTGCTTAGCTAGTATATTAATACATAGTGATCGTAGTTATGACTCATTATTTCAGGCAAATATTTTTTGACTTCTCTCCTTACAATATTCTTTTTTTTAATTTGAATGCTTTACAGTACCATCCTGATGTGAATAAGGATCCTGATGCTGACGATTCATTCAAGAGCATTAGACTGGCATATGAGGTTAGCTACTCCATTATTTAATTTTTTGTTTCCATGTATTAACTGCATATTTGTTGTTTTATCTGCTCTACCTTCTCCTTTCTTAGCTCATGATAGTGAATCAGGTATTATCAAATGAAACCACAAGATATCAATATGATAAGGCTTTGAGATTGCAAGAATCAGGCATAAATGGTCAGTGGAGAGAATCTGAACTGAATTGGGGAAGAAGATATTCTTGGGTGGGTATGAAGCGACAAACACGAGGTCTAACCTGGGAAGATTATTTTGAGGCATATGAACCTTCATTTTATTCTTATGAATATGAGGATTTTGTGGAAGAAAAAATGGAAGAGAAAGCACCTGTTCAAGATTTGTTGAGATATGTGTGGTTTACAATATTCTGTTGTCAGATCCTCGGGGCACAGATAGCTTTGAATTTGTTTAGTTTTTGTGCTATACTGAATAGGCAAATGACAGCAAGTTACAAGGTGGCTCACATGATAGCATGGCTTATTGGTGGTCAAAGGGGCATTCTCGTAATATTGGCCTTGTCTTTTACTAGTTGGTTTAGTGGGAAACAATATGATAATCTTGTTGCTTTGACTGCACTCGCACTGTGGATAGAAGTAGGCCTCGCAAGGTATTTTCCTATACCTCGCGGTGCCATTATGGCCATTACATATTTTTCTTATAAATTACAACTTGAGTTAAGCTAGTGGTCCTCATAATCTACTTCAATGACAGTTGCAAATATTCTTGTGTGAGCATTCACTCTCAACAGTCACTTTTCATGTTACTGGACTTCTGTAAATTTAAAGATGTAAATGAATGTGGCTTAGCCAAGTAAAAGCCCATTTCCTATTTTTTATATCTTGAAAAGGGCAATGTGATGGGAGGCAGATGGTGGAGGAATTGACTATTCAAATGACAGGATCTTGAATTGGGCATGCTGACTCAGGTGATAGCCCATGTAAGCATTGCATCATATCACTTGGCTCAGCTGAATAGGGGCGTTTGACTTGTGGTGTATGATTTGTTAATGTCTGCTTTCCCAATTTTTTGTGATCAAAATGAGTTACTGTGCCAAGGTTAAAGGTAAGATGAGGTGGATAATTAGAATGCTCATTTGTAGTAATAAGAGTTGCACTAGTGCTGTAAAATATGGTGATATTCTGGCTGAAATTCTCTAGAAAGTATTCATTCTATCATAAAACAAGAACATGAGAAGGCATACAATGTATACGGTGTTTAATGTGGAAAGACTTATCTAGATTATTATTTCTTTCTGATGTTCATTCAAGTAAAAATATGGTTGTTTTGGAATGTACCATAGCACATTTGGGTTTTCATCTCATATTTATTATTTAGGCAAAAGTTTTGGCGAAGGCACTGAAGTACTTTGGTTATTGGTGGTTTGAAACTTGTGGCTTCCATCTTTTGAGTAGGTGAGCCATCCTTCTCTAGCATTGCTTTTTTTTAGATATTATTGAAATTAGTGACAGTCAGTGCCTTTATAAATATACGTGTCTGTTGCCATCATTATTGAAATTGGTTCCCTCGTTGATGAATCAATGGCATTTTCCTGGGGGCCTGACTTTGAGAGTAATTTTTTTCATCAATTGCAGATCATACTATATAGCATAATATCACTTGTGACCAACTATCATATATATTCTATTTACCATCCACTTAAGTTTGCTTTGAAGTTTGAAATAACAAAAATTGCTTCTGTTTTTGAGTAGGAATGAAACCAAGTTTATATGGTAAACTTACCAGTCCAGTGCTTTGTCAGTGTTTAATGCAAACCCTATCAGTTTTTAATTTGAATAGGACCTGTAATGTGACGAGCTTGCATCCTCAACCAGGCTTTGTTTCAACTCAACAAATAAATTATGCATTAATTTGTTGTATTGTATTGTAGTTCATTTGAGGCCATGAACTTTGCCTCAATTCATACCCACATATATCCACTTCATATCTTCGAATGTAAATGTTCAATTTTTGCATAACATATAACCCAACTCCCTGTCATAAATTATAGTTAATCTTTGATTTGAGATGAATTTGTCACCGTCGTGAATGATTGATTCTTATCTTGCACATTTGCTGACTTCTGAATAGTTTGGTATGATATTTTGTTGGTTCATCGTAGGACTCCTTAGATTCGGTGCCTTTGACAGCTAGAAGTATAATTTGTAATATCGTAAGTTTTCAAATGTACAAAATCTTCAACTTAAAACATAAATATTCTGGATTGTAAGGTTTCATTCACATTGAAATACTCACCAATTTTTAATTAAAAAGATCCACCCTTAAAAAGCTTTATATTAAGCAGCGTTAGTTATCAAATATCTAGATTGCAATCTAAAAGATGTTCTCTCATCGTTTAGTTCTCTAATTGCCACCATTACATTTCCTTGAAAGAAGACATGATTTATGTAAGACTTTTTTTCAATAGACATTTGGTATTCCTAAGCAGCATTAAGATTTGAATAAATAGTGATTTGAATTCTCTCTCACAATTCTATTCAATGAGTTTGGGTTTTATATTTATTGACAGTTCTTTTATTGGCAATTCTTTTAGGCCTACCCACTATACTCAAAATGTTTAATTTGTCTTATTGTTAGGATTAGGAGTGCTATTAACCTTGTGTAGCCCGATGTAAATCAATTATTTGTGGAGTGGAAAAGATGGGGCATTTAGGTGAAGGTGGAGACATAATTACTTTATTATTATCTTGGGACTTAAAATCTTGTTGTAATTAGACATTGATGAGGGGGTTATATAGTGTATTTGTAAGAACATCTTTCAGTATTAGTGGGTATAAGATGTAATTAATTAGTGGTTCATGATGGTGCGCTTGAGAGGTATATATGTCAATTTGAGTGGTGGAAGTCAGACATGCTGACATAAGAGAATTTTTATTACAAGATAACTCCACATATGTAAAGGTTGTAAGAATTCACATCATGGTATTTTGAGGCCTTGTTTGGGCTTATGGTATTATTTTTTGGTGGTTTTCTAGGCCTCCTTAAGTTTAGACATTGGAGGCATGGGATATAGAATGCATGGAATTTATTTTTGGGGTTAAGTTGTCAAATTTTTACTAAAAGAACATGAGTGCTGATTTCATTGGAAGTATTGTATAAGCAACTTCATAAATATATCATAACTATGCTTATTTGGTAGTCCATTGTGACGAGCACACACTTATACTGAGAGAGGGGGGAGGTGAATCAATATAAGACAAACTTTTTCTTTTTCAAACTAATAACCACAATGCTTTCAATTGTACAATATCATTCACACAAGATCTAACAATTATGCAACACAAGAAAAACACACAATGTACATGGAAACCCTTATGGGAAAAAACTATGACAAAATATTGATTAAATAAAATTCTCTTTACAAGCTTTGTAGGCACCAACCTATTGAAGGCACCAATCCCCACAATTTGTAGGCACCAACCTATCAGAGGCACCAATCCCCCACTGCTAAGCACCAACTTAGCAAGAGACACCAATCTATCCTTTACGAAGCACCAACTTCTAAACAAAATTTCACTTTATGAATGTTGCTTCTACAATGAATGATGGACAATTCAATCTCTTCAACAATTATACTTCCCTTCACAAATATACTTATGACATTTCTCAACACATATGCTCTTCTTCAAAATTGTATATACTCACTTTCACACATCCACATGTATTCTCCTTCTTAAATCTCAAATCCACATTTATTCTCTTTCACAAATTGTCTTCTTCAATGGATGACAAACTCTTTCTATACCTTCATAAAATCTTATTAGGCAACAACATACATATACTTCATAAATTTCTCATACTCATATATGCTCCATATATTTCTTTCATTTATTTCACTCCATTATTCAGTCATAGTACTCCTTTTGTTAAATCTGCTCTTGAATGATGTTCACTTATATTTCTCTTCAAATATGTGTTATATATTATTTGCTGTTATCTGCTGGTGTATGTCTGTTTTATCCTTTTACTCCACACTAACCTCTTACTTCTACAACCTTACTTTCTCCCCAACTTCCCTTTACCTTTATATCCTCTTTTACAATCTCATATATCTTCAATGAATGATATTCATATAAATTGCTTCACACAATCTGCCTTGAACAATTATTCTTTTCTCATCAATTTCCTTGTGTTCGAATAATGTATCTTTTAGGCTCCACACTTGCATTTATTCCTCTTCTTATATCTCTCATTATTCAACACTCTTCTCTTGACATATATATATATGATATATTCTTTTATTTCTCACACACTTTCCTCTTATTTATCTTCACATTTCACTCTTCTCACTTCTCCTTATCTATTCCCCTCAAATATTATTTCATTTTACATCCGCAAATCTGAAGTGAAGAGAAGCATCTTTTAAAAGAAGAAACCTCTTGAAAGGTCATGACTCTTCTTGAATATCCATCACTGCCCTTTGAAGACTTTTTGTCTTTTCTTTATGAGATTGCTGCCTTCTAACATAAAACGAATCGCTACTTTATTTGTGAATTGTTTGCTTTAATCATTGGCTTAATACTTCTTAACTTCTGCCTTCTTAGACATGATCATTGCTTTTTGTTGATTTCCCCTTCTTTAAATAGAATCACTTCTCATAAAATCAATATCGCTGCTCCTTCTTTTATTGTATTTTTTGATATTAATTCAATTATAATCGCTGCAATTTATACACTCATTGCTGCTTTATTTCATATACTAATCGTTGCATATAATGAATTGTTCATGCTCCAAACATTCGCTGCTCTTCATGAAAATACAATCATTATTCTCTTTAGAATATAATAAAGATTAATCACTTATCTTCAAATACTAATCGTTGCATATAATAAATTGTTCATGCTCCAAACATTCGTCGCTCTTCATGAAAATACAATCACTGTTTTCTTTGGAATATAATAAAGATTAATCACTTGTTTTCTTTGGATGATCCTTGCTTGAGATGATTGTTGTTGTTCCTTGATACAGATTGCTTATCTCCTAACCGCTGCATTTGGTGATATCTTCACACACCTTAATATAGGTGACTAATATATATACATGCACCGATAATGGTTGGCTAGTATAGAGTTCATCCCCTTCCACAATAAATGGTGAACAGTTTTAGACATAAATACTCCTCCATTTGGGTGCTAATATAAGGAGGTTGGCTGACATGCTTGAGTCACAATTAGTGGCCTTTGATCAATCCGTTTGACATCAATGACTCCATCCAATAATTTTGTCTATTCATTTTGACATCAATGACAACTTCCAACAATCCTGACTAAACAACTTTGACATCAATGACAACTTCCAACAATCTTGACTAAACACCTTTGACATCAATGATAATGTTTCCAACACATTGAGTCAAGTGGTGCTTTGGAGGTTGGCTTATGTAAAAAAAATAAAAATTCTATGATATATTAATGTTATTTTTGTTCTTGTTTTTTGTTTTTCCTTGATTTGATTTTTGTAATATTCTCTTAGAAGGATTAATGCAGAAAAACATGCATGTTTAATAGTTAAGCTTTATTTTGAATTTAATTGTTAAAGGGCTTGTGGATACTTTTTCTTACATTTGGAATAAGAATCAAGATGGTTTTGTGGGTTGCACTTGGTTGCATGTTCTTGTATATATGTGCATATGGTTTTCATGTACTTGTATATTCTTGTATATGATGGGTCCATGGTATTTGTGTTTTAGGTATTCCTCCATTTTATTTTTTGAATTTAACAAACTTTTGAGAATTTGTAGGGAGGAATTAATTAAGTATTAATATTTGTTTAAGTGAACTTTTATAATATATTTGTCTTATTTTTTAGGAAACAATATGACAAGCATTGGTAGAATGATAAAGAAGTGCAATGGAGCAAACAATGGGCATTAGATACTCAAGGTGGAAGATCTTAGAGTTGGCCATTTGTTTGCATGTTGCGTGAATGTGATTTGGAGCTCTTGTTTTCTAGTATGTGTTTACTCTCTCACATGCTAGTTGTGTTCCTTTATTTTGTGGTCATGTGTAGTGACAAAATGTTTATGTTAGGCGTTTGCTTTTAGCTCCATATTCCCATAGAAAAACTTTAGCTTTGTTGACTACCATTTAGAGTGCTTATGTTGGGTTTGCGGTTGTAGTTCTTAGTTATGTGGAAGCACTGGATGAATTCTCTAGTTGCATGTGAGTTGTAGAGTTGGTCTTCTGGTGACCTAGAAATTCCTGAACAACTTGGTTTCTCTATATGCATGTAGATGGCGATGATTGTGGAATTTACCTTTCGATGGTTTGAATTCCCTAGACATCCCATTGATTATTTTGAATATTTGTATTTGCATGTTGCATATTTACATTTTTTGGATTTGTGAATTTTGCAAATTTCTTGTTTAAAATCTATGGTTGTGTTTATATATGATATTCCATTGTTTTGAATTACAAAATTAGTGTCTTTTTAATTTGTGGGTTTCTAAATGTTTAAGATTTACATGTATAATTTTACATGTTAACCAAAATATGTGGTTTTTAGATTTGTGAAGAGATTGTTGTTTATAAATTTTTGGATAGAGGTAATTTTAGATTTGCATGCGTACCTTATACATGGTTTGGGGAGGTTGATTGTAGTCTTTTCGATGTGGAAGTGTTGGTATCTGTTTGGTCATTTAATAATTGTGTGGTGGTTGTTTTTTAGATTCTTGGACTATGGTCACTCTATTGTAGATTCACAACAAATTAGGTCTACACTTGATTTGATGTTGGACTCTTCACGAATATACATGTTATCTTTATGTTTTTTGTTTTGCACGTTATTGATGTGGTGTTGAATTTATGTGTTGCATTGTTTGAGATCTATGAGGTGTGGTTTTGTAGGTTGTTTGTGCCTATAGGTTGCATAAAGAGATTAGATGTAAGTTTTTTATACCCATTGATCTTTGCAGTGTTGCTAGTGTCTTCTTACAATGGGGTCTTGTTGTTGGATGCCATGGGGATATTGGCTTTGTTTGATTAGAATTTTTTAGTTATCATGTTGCATTAGTATGCTTGTTGCAAAGATAGAGATGAATATTCTAAGTATCC
This sequence comes from Sequoia sempervirens, assembly GCA_007258455.2. Taxonomy (NCBI): domain Eukaryota; kingdom Viridiplantae; phylum Streptophyta; class Pinopsida; order Cupressales; family Cupressaceae; genus Sequoia; species Sequoia sempervirens. The sequence continues at coordinate 369,238 of VDFB02095211.1, read as the reverse complement.
TAGATAGCTACACTTTGGAATATGTAGTAGTTGATTATTACACCGTGATAGGGTCTAAATCATGGCTTACTGGGAGCTTTGTGTAGCTACATAGTGGTAGCTTCTTGGTTGGAGATTGTGGTTTTACTTTGTCTTTTGAAAGTTCTTGGTGTTGCATTTGAGTTCTTTAATTATGTAAGGGTCATGGATAATCTTCAGTTAGGGGATGTTTATCACAATGCTGTGTAATTCAAGATCAATTTCAATGGGAGCTTTGAAAGTGATGTGGATATTTTAATTTGTGATGGACGATCTTCTACAATGTATATTGGTGTCATGAGGAGCTATTGGATTCTAGCTTATGTGAATAGTAAGAGTTATTTGACAATTTCTTGTTCTATTAGTAGAGGATGGTTATCTTCACTTTTATGAAGATGTGGAAAACTTGTTGCTATGGAGAGATTTTAGAGTTTTTGGTTAAGCTATGATTATGAAGCAACCTATAATACTATGGTAAGTCCTTAGATTCTATACTATGCAGTGGGTGCTTTGATAGTGGTTTGTAATAATTTGCTAGATATGTGTTGTGATCATTTTGTCTTGTGAGCTTCTACATATTGCAAAGTTGTATTTGAAGTTTGGTTGACATGAGATGACCAATTGTCCATTTATATCGTATATGGATGAGGTTAAAATCTCTAGCTTTTAGAGATCGTGTGTTTAAATGATGAATCTCTTATCTTGGTTAGGAATATTGAGGAGCCTACACCTATAGCTGGATGTGAGTTCAACATGGATTGGTTTAGGAGATTGCGCTTCTATAGCAGAACAATCCCATGCCCCACTCTTGGTCCTCTTAGTGGTGAATTGTTTGATTAGTATTGTCCACTTGGTTTCTAAATACATCTTTTTTGTGTCTTTTTCTCTCATGTGCACGAGTCTTAAGTTATGGATGTTGGTTCTGACGACTTGTTGAGGAATAGATGCATGCTTATGTTCTTTGTTGTTTCCTTATGTTTGGGTCTTAATCTTTGGAGTTGGTTTTGAGCTCTAGTTTGAGTATAAGAGACATTAAGCGGCTTTGGGCATATTTTGTGGTTGTGAAAATCTTACTTTGATATTCCTTTGGTTTGAGAAGCTTACATTTGTTGTTGTTGTGTTTGACAGTGGGGTTGAATTGTTAGATGTTGACAACTTTTCTATTTGGAGTTTTGAAAGGAAATCTTACTTGTCACAACTTGAGCTTGTGTTGGTGTTGGTAGAAGATCATGTATATTTTTTCTCTACAGTTTGATATTTATCTCGAAGGTTTGGTTCCTTTCATATTGGAGTTGGGACTTGTATAAAGCTAATCATATCTCTTTGTTTGGTTTTCAAACATGTTGGTGATCATTATTGTTATTGTACTTCATTATTTTTAAGTAACAATATAGATGATTGGGGCTCTTTACTCTATTTTTTGTAATGTGAAGAACTTAGGAGAGTTGAGATGTTTGGGGGAGAGTGTTTTGTAATTGTTTAGTTTTATGTTTGCAAATTGATGCATTGTTTGGCACCATGTGGTAGAGAAATTTAGCCACATCTTCTATGTTTGTTGTTGATAGGATTTTCAATACTTTGGTTAATTTTATACTAGACATTACCTATGTAGTGGTGGTCTTAGGGAGGTATATGTGCAATTAGAAAGTAGTGTAGAGATCTTTAGGTATTTTTTGTATATCTACGTGTTTGTAATCAATGAAGATATTTTATGTAAGACAATAAATATAGATACACTTGTGATTGCGTATTGAGTTGGAGATATGGATAACACAATATTTACTTGTGATGTGTTAATGCTATTTTGTTGTACAATTACTTGGATGTGTTAGTGATGGGTTGTGATCATTATTCCAATTGTGTTGAGTATTTAGTAGATACTCGGTCTTGTTCTTAAGGAGATGGACCTTGGTGGACATGTTTGGGTTGAAGCATGACATTTAGAGGTGATCTTGGTTTCAATTTCTCATCTTTCATGCTTGGACATGATGGAGGATGGGGAGCATTATGGTTAATATAGTGGTCACTTGGTAGATGTTGTAGATACTTTGTTGAGCCCATGAATTCAAAAGAGTTAGTCAGTTCATCATGATTATACCTTTGGTGGTTAGTTCATTTTCTTGGAGCTCCTTATGCTTTTTGCAATGTGAATGTCAAATGGAATAATGTTAGGATTATATATGCTATTCACCTTACATATCCTAAGGTCAAATCTAACTTAATTTTTGTAGAAAAATAAATAATTTATTTATCTCCAATAATCATGGAGTGGACAAACCAAGAGGTCCATGTGATTGTGGCGACATATGATTATTTTATTATTTTTGATAACTTAGAAATATTGTTGTAATGAGACTTTGATGAGGGGTTTATATAGTATATTTGTAAGAGTGCTTTCTATTATTAGTGGATGTAAGATGTAATCAATACTTTATTGGAGAGTGTTTCGGAGTTACACATGCCAATTTGAGTGGTAAAATTCAAAGGTGTTTGTATTAGAAATATTTTCTACTCTAAGATGACTCCACACATGTAAAGGGTGTGAGAATTGTTTGAGTTTGCGGTACTATTTTTTGGTGGCTTGTTAAACTTTCTTAAGTACATATATTGGAGGCATGGAATAAATGATGTGTAGAATTTTTTTTTTAGGGTTATTTTGCAAACTTTTTGTTAAAGGAGCAAGAGTGTAGATCCCATTAGTGTATTGTGGAGAAGCTTTGTAAATATATTTTAATCATGTTTATTTGATAATATTTTGAGTTGTGTGATGTTTTAGAGCTTGAATTTTTTCCAAAAAGGTTTTCCCAAGATATTTTAGTGTTGTAATTGTTCCTATTTAATTTCTCTCATTCTTGTTTTCAAAATGTTGTTTACATGTCACAATGTTGCTTTTTTAGATTTGATTTTGTAATATTCTCTTCAAAAGATTAATATAGAAATATCTACATATTTAATAGTTAAGTTTTCTTTTTAAATTTAATTGCTAAAGAGTTTGCAAACATTTTTTCTTATACTTAAGCCAATTTTGTTATGGTCCCTTTGTTAAACATAATTACAAAATGGATGTCAATACTTGTTTAAATTCATACATATTGTTCAAATGATTGTTTCCCATTTTAATATTTTGGGGCTTATCTTTATAACGCTGTAAAAATATTGATTTTAAAGATGCTTGTACTGAGGTTGTGTCCTAGAATCACAAATATACCAATATATAGACACCCAATGGCCTTGGTTTGCTCTGGATTTCTTAAAATAGAAATCTAAACTTCTAAAATATAAAAAAAAATCAATTTTGACAGTGGAAATATGTATTGAACAAAATCTGAAACAACTTAAGGTAGGAGAGAGGGCCCAATAGTGGTGCACCCTAACTTTATGGGTTAAAGGTTTCATCAACATGCTTTTTGTTGAGGGGTCATAATAGACCCCCAAAAAAAGTTAGACCAATAGTGGTGCATTAAGTCATGTTTTATAGTGTGTCAATGTGGCATCATATGATCTGTTGCTTTTTGAATGTAATGGGCATATTTTGTTCAACTATTGGGTCCTCTCTTACAATTACTAGTTCCATAGTTTTAAAATATTGGGCTTTGAATGTACATGTACTATGACAACTATTGGTACTTGCACCACTATTGGGTCCTCTCCCCTATATGATATTGGAGAGCTAGAAAAATCAAACACCTATTACACAAGTGGAGCGAAACTGTTACCAAAAGTCTTGACTTTTGAAAAACTGAAATTTATGACCGTTGGAAATAAAATTGAAAATTGTTGTTGTTGAATCTTTTTAGACTGAACTCAATTTTACTTGTCCAAAAATTCTTAGAGAATATGAAAACCAAGGTACAATTAGTAACTCAAAATTAGTTTACATTGATTTTTAATTAATTAATAAATACAGTTAAAAATGTGCATTCTGAGTCTGGATAGACACTGTTGTGGTGAGATACTTTGACTTTCTTCTTCTTCAAATTTGTGAGATACTATTTACAATTTCCAATGGGTAAATTGACACAAAATTATTTTTCTTTTCATTTAGCTTTGTACTCCACATTACAATTTCAAACATGCGGATTTAGCTACTCACAGGTTTTCAACATCCATAGTTTTTTTTTTTTCTTTTGATCTCAAATGAGCAATACCACTTGTGTATATTGGCATCAAATGAAAAATTTGTAGTTGTGACTATGAATATTAATAGTGGAAGGTTGTTCTTCAGTTCCATATCTCCCTGTGGCTTAACTTAACTTCAATGGATAATGTCAATGGCTAAAGTTTACCTCAATGGATAATGATATTATGAAATCTTGAAGGATTTAGTAGATTTAATTCTTAATATTGTTACTTTCAATACTCCCTAATTGAAATGATTTTGATTGGGTGAAATCAAAAGGGGGTGAGAGGAGGAGTGCATGAGAAACAAGAAAGAAAAGAGGGGAGTAATATTTAAGATAAGTAGGAGATGATAAAGGAGATACTAGTAAAGATAAACACGTGGAGGTAATAAAGATACCAAGGAGATAATAAGGTGATAATAATAAGGATAATTAGAGATAAAGAAATGTATAATAATAAAAACAGTTAAGTCTAAAGATGATAAAGAGATAATGAGGATAGTTGGCTATAATAAGAAAAAAAAAGATCAAAGAGATAATAAAGAGGATGAACAAGTCATTATAATTAAACCTAATAATAGATTAATAACATTAATGAAGGTGATGATATTATACATAATGAAGAAAACAATAATGACAATATCTAGGAGAATGATGAAAATAAGAACAGGGGATAGTTAAAGAAAGAATAATTTTTTTTTTAAATATAGGATAATAGAAGTTGTGTGTGTGTGAAATGTGCAAAGTTAATATCAACACAAACCTTAATGAAACAATTTATATTGAAAGATTCAAAGCAAAGTAAGCTATTCTAAGTTGCAATAAAGATAAATCTTCCAAGAACATCTCATTGTCCTCTATTCTTAAATGATTTTTTTTAACCTTTTTGGCCCTCAGATTTCTATGTGCACAAAGGCTATTAGAATGGCACTTAAGAAATGAGATTAGTATTCAACCTGCAAACCAACTATATTCCTACATGAAACTATGTGCAAACAATGATGATGAATGCCATGATGGATGGAGGATGATGTTGATGATAAATGAACACGTGGAGGTGGATGTTATGGTATTGAACTATGATGATCTATATATGATTCTACATATGCTCAAATGCAAACTAAAAATGAATAAGATTATACTCCATATGCTCAAATTCAAACTTAAAATGAACTAGTCTAAAATGCAACTATGATGCAAGATGGATGATAAAATGCAACTATGAAGCAATATGTTAATCTAAGATCTAAATATGATGCAAAACATGATATAAAAACTAGCTATAAGACTCCCAAAATGCTCCAAGCTCCAATGATAAACCTGCAAGGTAACTTTACTTCAAATGTGGATGCAATAGAATCATGAGATTTTGTAGAAATCATATCTTGCATCGAATGGTAGGAAATCATTAGATAGGATGGAAGAATTATCATGCTCCTGGGATGCAATAGAATCATGAGATGGTATGGATTCATTAGATGTGGTAGAAGGAGGACTTGGAAGAATACTTTTCTCTTGAGATGGAAGGGAGTCATCATGGATGAAAAGTTAAAGGAGGGGATCATCATGGAATTCTTGAGAGATTCGGTCTTGGTCAAAGATTGGAAGAACTTGTGGAATTTTGGTATCATTGGATGAAGTGGAAAGAATGTTTTGATATTGTGGTGTAGAGGAATCTATGACATGATGGTTTAGACTGAGAGATTGACATGAATCATTGGATACATAAGATATGATAGAAGAAGGTGGTTGGATGGAATCGTTAACTTGGGTGAAAGAATCTTGAGATTTATTTTGACTTATGGGAGATGGAGATAGATGCATGCCATGGTAAGATTGTTCAATATCCTTTGTGTTTAAGGACTGAGATTTGGGCTTATTGAATTTTTGCAAAAATTCAAAGAAATTGAACTTGGATGATGTAGTTGTTGGTGAAGAAGGTGTCATGTCCGTATTTTTGTCAGATGGATAAGAATAGATGTCTGACAACAAATATCGTTCTGTGGTTGTTTCCCTTTGCATATCCCAGATTTGTTGTTGAAGGTTTTTCATTTGATGAGCTAAAGCAACTACTTGTTTAGGATCATTTTCAGGATTTTTGGGTGGAGCCTTCAATTGATTCACATCAAAGTCGTCTGACAATTTGGCACCTTTTTTAGCTAGCATAAGAAGGTATTTTTCCCCATTTCTTTCAAAAATATTTTCTAAACACTTGTGGAAATTGGGGTCTTGTTCAGCATGTTGGATATCTTCTTCGGTTATTTCTTCCCCATCAGTGTTGTTGAGTCCATGAAAAGGATTCTCTTCAGCCTCTGCCACAGTGTTTTGTGTTTCACTGTTTTGAGTTTCAGTGTTTTGAGTCTCAATGATTGGAGTTTCAATGGTTTGAATTTCAATGTTTGGAATTTTGATGTTTGGAGTTTCAATGTCTGGAGTTTCAATGTTTTGATTTTTGAGTCCTTTTTTCCTTGAGCTTTTGTTTTTATAACCTTGTTTGAACGGGCATACAAGTGTTATAGTTTTGACTAAACTTTTATCTAACTTTTGGAAAAGTACCAAGGATTACAACTAAGTCAAATATAATGACAAATTCTAATGAGACTAGGTTGGATTTGACTATATAGCCTCATTTCATGATGAGAGGATGATAAATACTAATGATGAAACTAGGCCTAATAATCAAAGGTGTGATAAATTTGATGATGTTGGTACTTTGTGATGTTAGATCTTGGCTTAGGTTGGATAATTCCACTTGTAGAGGTCGATTTTAACAAGTTTGAATCCTAAGGTATCTAAGGAATGATCTTGGACTTTGGGAAAGTTTCAAAATTTCGGTTCAAACTGTGAAACCAACAGTAACTTTTCTTCCTAAACAAGGTACTCAAATCTTTGGAAAAGTTGTAGATTTTGACAATAGTAAAAGATGTATAATTCAGGATTGTTCTTGCAAGCTCTTTTGTAGAAATTGAAGGTCAACCTCTCTCTAAATTCGTAAAGTGTTGATAGACATTTTGGTGTTCTTTTGGACTAAGAGGTTTGAACTTTGGTTTCTGAATTTTGATCTTTCGTGAAATCATTTGGTAACACACATGTTTAGACTCCGTTTTACCTAAGGATTGGTTGAATACTTTTGAGGATTCCCAAGATGAGATTGATTGTTGGACAAGAAATGAACCTAGGTCACTGTTTTGTGTTTTGCAAAAGGTGCCAAAATAGAGACAAAAGGCACCACTTGGTACCCCAAAGACACCAAAACAAAGACAAAAGGCACCAAAATAGGTTCAGACTTGGTTTTTCTGATTTTTCAATGGGAGACTTGGTTGTTTCACTAAATGCAATTCTGAATCATGGTTTTCACTTTTGATATGCGATGTTTTGTTTGTTTTGAAAACACTTGGATAAAGACGCATCAAGAAAATGTACACTCCTAAGGTTGTGAAAGACTGTATTCTTTTGGATTCCATGATGGTTTTACCCCAAACCACACTTTTTCTTAGCAGATAACTAGATGCTTGACCCCACTGGCTCCCCTCCATGACACTCACTTCTCGGGGAAGCCAAGCACCAATACCCATGAATCTCCCATGGCATATTTTTCATCTCTACTAAGAATTGTGAGAATGTGGATGCCTTCACAACGACTATTGTTGCACCAAATAATAGATAAAGGATTTGTCCAAACTCCAACAAGGGTTTTAGAAAGGACTTTCCGTTCGTGGGGGTTGATCCATTCGGCGAGAGACCATTGTTTCCCTTCTCGTTGGAACCAACCTCGTGATACTAGCCTTTCTTCCAGTAGCCACACTTATATACTAGCTGGAAATGCGCTTGGCTTTAGCGTGTTACCGGTTGGGTCATTCCTTTGGGTGAGTACTTTTTCCCACAAGGCAGGCCCTCTAAGATAAACAAAAGCAAGCAAGTATACCCATAGTTCAATCAATCTTTATTCCATATGAATAAAGAGAGAACACATGCGATATACTCAACTCACACTCGCACACAAAAGTGAATGGGTCTAGCTTTTTGGTCACCGAGTTAAGGGGAGAGAATATGCCTACCATCCATCAAGCACAAAAGACATGGTGTTCGTCAACCCTTTAATTAAGCTATGTTCCTAACTTAACCAAAAGGAAACATGATGTTCGTTAACCTCTTAATTAAGCTATGTTCTTATCTTAACCAAAAGGAAACCAAGTAAATCACTTCCAGCCCTTGCAATATGTCAGTAGTTTGATAAGAATGTCTTTGACAAGCATTTTTGGGAAACTAGAATGATGCAACAGGTGCCAAAAGGCTCCAAAAGGCTCACGTTCATACCTATGAACATAAATTTTCAAGCATGTTAGTAATAAATGGGGTAAGGCCCCACGGTGGGCGCCATTTTGTGGTGTGTGTGAAATGTGCAAAGTTAGTATTAACACAAACCTTAATGAAATGATTTATATTGAAAGATTTAAAGCAAAGTAAACTATTCTAAGTCGCAATAAAGATAAATCTTCCAAGAACGTCTCATTGTCCTCTATTCTTAAATGATTCTTTTTAACCTTTTTGGCCCTCAAATTTCTATGTGCACAAAGGCTATTAGAATGACACTTAAGAAATGAGATTAGTATTCAACATGCAAGCCAACTATATACATACATGAAACTATGTGCAAACAATGATGATGAATGCCATGATGGATGGATGATGATGTTGATGATAAATGAACAAGTGGAGGTGGATGCTATGGTATTGAACTATGATGATCTATATATGATTCTACATATGCTCAAATGCAAACTTAAAATGAACTAATCTAAAATGCAACTATGATGCAAGATGGATGATAAAATGAAACTATGAAGCAATATGTTAATCTAAGATCTAAATATGATGCAAAACATGATAAAAACTAGTTATAAGACTCCAAGAATGCTCCAAGCTCCAATGATAAAACTGCATGATAACTTTACTTCAAATGTGGATGCCAAATACAAGGCCCAAGGGTTGTATTTATAGCCTTTTCCAAGCATATAGTAAGGTGGCAATAATCAACGGTCCAAATTCGAATAAGAAAAATGGATGGTGAAGATGAAGAGAATCAGGATGTTATCTCCTTGACCAAAGACAACATGCCATGTGTGTTGAAGAATCTCTTGACCAATGGGAAACATGCCATTTGGATGGAAGATTCAAGTGTGGGAAGAGAAGACCATGTGGTTCCAAAATTGGTGGAAGTGTGGGAGGAATAAATCATGTGCTCCAAAATTGGTGGAAGTGTGGGAAAAAAATACCATGTGCTTTTTGAAATTGGTGGAAGTGTGGGAAGGAAAGACCATGTGCTTTTTAAAATTGGTGGAAGTGTGGGAAGGAAAGACCATGTGCTTTTTGAAATTAGTGGAGGATAATTCTAATTAAAAATTAGAGTTATTTATTTTCATGTGACCTTGATGAGGTGGCACACAAAAAGTTGTAGAAATGTGCTCTAATTCCTAATTGGATTTAATGAAGTTTAATTAAATAAAACAAGTTTAGGGAACCTTGTTTATTTAATTAATTTAGAAGAAAGTGTTTTAGATTTTGGAGAATTAGAGAAGTATGAACAATATAAATAAATTGAGCACTTATTTATATGTAGTTGAAATATTAATCAAATAGCTAGTATTTAATTAATTAAAGGTGATGACCATTTTTAGGTGTTTATTTAATTAATTTAGAAGAAAATGTTTTAGATTTTGGAGAATTAGAGAAGGGTGAACAATATAAATAAATTTAGCATTTATTTATATGTAGTTGAAATATTAATCAAATAGCTAGTATTTAATTAATTAAAGGTGATGACCTTTTTAGGTGTATACAAAAGTAAACAAGGGGGTAAGGTTACAAAAGTCATGGAAGAATTGGTGATAAAGTGAAAAAGAATGGGGAATGGAAGAGTAGATTTAGAATGGGAGGAAAGAAAGGTAAAGTGGTGGGAGGGATGGAAAAAGATGGTCAAGAGGGGGTGCTACAATTGTTGAATGAATTTAACTCATCAAACTCTCTATAAAGTCTTTGAAAACATACTCAAACTAAGTAGACTTTAATTCAAAAATTATAATCAATGAAGAAGATGATGGTTTTTTATGGTGTTTGGAACATATTATCATAAGTTTGCATTGATGAATAACATTAAAACATTATGGAATTACATTCTCTATCTTTTTTGGGGGATGAAATGGACAATTCTCACAAAATTAGTTGTTGCAGTTGAGTAATAGAACCAATATAAAAGAATCTCTTAGAGATTGTTCACATTGGACAATGCCATTATAACAAATGTTAGAAAATCCAATTTTGATTGAATGAATTTCAATGTTGGGAGTTATCCCACATTTATCAACAACTTGGTTGTGTGTTTTTATGCAATTGACAAAGTGGGGTTAGTTTTTGAAGTGAGTTATAAAGTTATCCTTAACCAAATATTAGGGATACCAAGAATTTTAATTAGTTAGTGAAAGAAAGTTTGTAGCCATAATAAAATATTCCCACATAACCCCAAGAGAGAAAACTAAGCAAACAAACATTCAAAATCCACAATGAAAAATAATAGACAAACATTCTAGATCAAGATGACACAAGATGTGCCTTGAGAAAACCCTTTAAGGAAAAAACTTAACCTCTGGTGCAGGAGCACCCAAGCAAGAATATGCCTCCAAGAGGAACCTTTAAGCTTTTGGTATAAAAATCATGATATAATGTTGTAAAAGGGTCTAATAGACCTATTTAAGTTTGTTTTAAGTCAATCATAGGTATTTTGGAGTCATTTGTGTTGAAATGTAAAAAGTGCAAAAATTGACAAAATGTTGTCAATACAATATTGCAAAATGCAACAAATTGCAAAATAAGGAATATGAAAGGTCAAGTTAGTTAGAAGTTCGGTTTGAGAGGTTGGTATGGTTATTTAAAGTCATTTTTGGCCTCACAAATCTCGAGGAAAGTTGGAGGAATGATTTAGGAGTGTAGAAATTAATAAAAAATTCAGATTTTTGGTTATTTTTCTGCATTTTCTGAGTTGCACGACCTTGTACGGCCATTTTTTGTGCAAGAATCAACTTCTCCTCCATTTTACGTGATATCCCTGTGAGTCTACTTTAAAATTCAATTGGTTTCATTAAAAATCATTTAGATTTGTGGAAGTTATGGAGAAATTACTCTAGGCGGGTAAAACCCTGATCTAGGGTGGGCAGCAAGTAAGAAAATTGCATATCTTTCATTTTTATGGTTGGAACTCCCTAATTTTTGGTCTGTAAATCTTTTTTAGTATAATATTCAAGATATCCAAATTTGAGGTGTTGGTGATGAGTTATTGGGCTGATTCCATGAAGCCCTAGGACTGATTTTGCATGAAAATCTGGAAAAACAATTTACAGTCTTGGTTTTAAAAGAATAAATTGTGGTGAGCATGTCCTTATTGAATCCCATTGTTTCTAAAGGGTTGTTAAGTGTAGTTTGAATCATTTATACTAAGGTTTTTGTGGATTGATAAGCTTTTGGAGACTATTTATTGACTGTCCTGTTAGGACAGAGTTGTCACAGTCATCTTTGGAGTCAAAATTTAAAGCTTTTGAGTAGGTATTTGATGAAATATCATGAATACAAGTTTGGGAATGGTATAAAAATGGTTTGAAGACATATTTACATTTATTTGTGGCTTAATAAAGTGTAAAGGACTTGGTAAATTGATGTTGTTATGTGGATGTGGCCTAAATGGCCTAATTGCTGATTTGGATAGCCTATTTGGGAAAATTCACATGTTAAAGTTATTTATGTTGGAGAAGGGGTTTGGGTCATGTATTTTTATTTTTCTAATGTGTTTGAAGGATTAACAAGAGGTTATTATGCCTTAGTCTCTATTTTGTTGTGTTGAAACAAGGATTTAGTGAAGGAAAAGAGAGTCCTAATTGAATGGGCATGACAGAATTGGTTTGTGTTTACACTAATGAGAGTGAGTGAGTTGTTCTTCCTCTGATCTCTGCATCAACCTCTAAAAGCACTCACACACTCAATGTATTATCTTATGAACAAATATTACAATACACTTACAAAGAATCCATGCAAGATTTCTGATACATCAAAATCCCCAATTGTATCCCATGTGAACAAGAAAATGAGAATCATGTAACCACACATCCCAATCCATGCTTCCTCTCCTCACCTTATAAGATATACTCAATCAACCTTAGCCAACAAGCCAAAGGTTATGACAACTAACCTAACTTATGTGCTTTCTTTTATAAAAAATAAATTGAACAAAACCACCAAGTGGTATTACATAAACTATGTGCATAATACTATGAGCTTACAAAACTATGTCTCCCTCATTTACATTTTGGTATCAATTTTTCCCAATATTGAATATTTTTGTAATGTGCAACCAATAGTAAATATCTATCTCAATGTTACATACAAAATATATAGTGGCCCCAAGAATATCTAACCCATGTGGTATCCACATCTCTAATATGCACCACAATTAACTATTGATATTGATTTACATTATTAGCATTATGCAAGATATACAACACACATTTCCTAACAATTAGGTCACACCATTGTATAATGATGTAATTATGTTGTATTAGTGTATGAATTTAAAGGGAAATGTTGAATTTGTAGATAGTCTTGGATGAGAAAAGTAAGGAATGCTCAAATCTTATTGATAGTATAGCCTTGGTTGGATGATATGATCCACTTTATTTCAACATAACTTTGATTTAAATTTATACTTTCATCAAAATCATAGTAATGAAATTTTATTTCAATTTGTACTTCCATCTATCTCATTTAGTACTATCGATGACATTCAAGAGGTGTGTATTATTTTCATTATTTATCATTAAAACAACGTTTATGACTATGGATTACAATATTCAATTCACATATTGTGATAGGAGCCTCTAATAATATTTTTCCTAATAAAATTTTCTTCATGGAATCACCCATGAAAAATATATGTTGAGTTCATTCATTCCAAATGTACACTTTTGTATTATCAATATTTTTATCTTATTCAACATATATAAATTTTACTTATCATGATTGATAAATCGTATTTAATATCTATTTGATTTTGTGCCTTCAAATGTAGGGTAGGTAAGAATAAATGATGAATCATGAGGTTTAAGACCCAAGCAAGGTTGCATTATGTTCTAGCAAATTTGTTTGGGAGACATGCCTAGACCAACATAGGGGAAAATTCTTCCTGACTTGGGTTGAGGACAACAAAGCCAATGATTTAAAGGAGAAAGCAGGAGGCAACATACTCAATTAATTTCTCTATAAATAACATGAAGAAGAACCCTCCTCATTTTATTTCCATCAAAGCCATAATTAACTCTTTTTTGGAATATACAATCTAATATGATTTGTTACTACTTGTTCTCGTTAATAATTTCCATTTGATACTCATTATTAATTAAGTGCATTCATAACATGTGACATTTTATACTTGTTGTGCAGTTTTTGCACACACGCCCCACTTGGAGTAGGGACCCTCTTTTCGGATGTCTTTCGACCTCTGGTTTTATTGGATTTATCTTTTTAGGGTCTTAGTGTGCTGATCTTGCTGGATTTGACCTTGCATTGAGGTTTGAATTGATTGAAATTGAGTCCTAAGCAAACTCCAGGTTTTCACCTGGATCCGGGATTTTCCAGCTCTGGCGGATTTTCCCGGGCTTGGCCCTTTGTCTGTATCTGGCCGGATTCTCCAAATCCGGGTTTCTGCTTGATCCCGGGATTTTCCGTTCCAGGTGGATTTTCCCGGACTTGGCCAAAATCCCGATCTTCGTTATTTTATCGGTTTTCTTGGTGCTCAGCCCAGAATGGCGGATTTGCGATGATTTGTCCATCTTGTCCCTGTATCATGATGACCTTCCCCCATCTTGTGAAGATTCGGATGCCTTAGGTGAATCCTTAGCCGATATTTTGAACCTTAAGGTTTCCCCTGGTTTTAATGGCGGGTGGGTTATTCGTCCAGATTAGGGCATCGTTGTTTTGGCATGGGAATTTGTCCTTTGCAAGCTTCTGAGACTTTGGGATCCTTTGCGCTCTGAATTTTGTTGATTGTCGTCAGTTTTGAGACCATTAGAATTCAGGTGGAGGAGATCCCGTGGTCATTTGGCCTTTGATTCGCATTTCATCGTTTATCGGGTTTCCGGGGTCGTCGCGGAATTTCCTCGCTTCCAGATTTTCCCGGTTTGGGCTTATTCCGCGGGTCGGGGTAATTTCTGGAGCATTTTGAGCTGTCCGCGAAAATCTGTCCCATCCGGATTTCTCCAGTTTTCCTATCTGGCTTCGTCCCAATTGATGTTTTGATGATAGGATTAATGGAATGAGTGTTAAATGCTTATTTCTTGTTGCCAATGAGTGAATTCCATGATTATCTTTTGATCTTTCATCCGTAATAACGATCCATTTGAATAATGATGCTTTGGCGACAGGAATCCATCTGGGTCGAATTTCTCCAAAATTCTGCCCCGACGGTATTTTCCCAGATGGCGATATTTTCCCGGACTGCTTTGTTTTTCCGGATCTTCAAAGGATTGGCAGTAGTGATGGATTTTAGTTGATTTATATGAGTTATGCTAACCTTTTGGATTGAAATATGAACAACAATTGAATACTAATGATGATTTTTGGATGTGCAGGCCGAATCAAGTAAAGCTACTGCTGGGAAGTCAAAGGGTGGCACAGGAGGGTCATCCATCTCTGAGGCAGAACGGTTACGACTAGATATGAAGGGTCAGCTTCCTAAGAGAAAAGTGTCTTCTGTGTGGGCCAAAGTATCTGATACCAATGTTGGAGCCTGGAGATATGAGGAGTTCAAGTAGCGGACGGCTGAGAAGGATCTGTCAGCCCTGAGGCAGGGAATGATGAACTCTGGACTAGTGCATGTGGCAGGCTTCCCTCCGGCGGTCCAGTGCTATGAGCTAATTCTCGAGTGCGCCAAACAATATGACTTCAATACACAGAGGATGGTTAGAATCGAGGGAAGGGTCTTGGCCAACTTCAGTCCGGCCTCTATTGCACAAGCCTTCAACATGCCTAACTTACCTTCTGTGTGTGCTCTGAACATAGAAACAGCGAAGACATATTATGAGAATGAGCTCATCAAGGCTCATCAGATGGTCAACTCCTAGTTAGAAAAGCCAAATTCCCATCATTACAAGTTGCCCAAACAGTTGCACAAGGTTAAGTTCAGATCAGATGTATATGATGCTATCACCTTCTTGAGCAGGGTGGTAGGATTGAAAAGTGCAGGGGTGTTGGAAAGCTGGATGGTCCACGTAATCACCAAGATTGGACAAGGGACCAATTATCACTGGGCATGGCTCATCAGTACAGAAATTGAAAGGCAGTTAAGGAATGTCTTGGAGGCCAAGAAGTTTACTATGTCCTCATATGTGGTGTATATACTAGCCATATCTTACCCATACAAGGGTCTGAATCTGAAGGGGACACTTGGACAGGATATAATCTACGAGGTCTATCCAGAATTGCATCTCGGGCAGAAGGATTAAAAAAGGGCTAACGATGCGTTCACAATGCATATCACCCGGATGCTACAAAATGTTGAGCACATGAGATTGTCCGACGGAGCCAAGGGGCTAGTAAAGAACTACGGAGCCTGGTTCATCCAGTTCCCCACCTTCACCTACCTCAGAATTGATGGATGCTCGGTTGCCCCTTATAGGTTGCCTCGGTACCCTACTAATCGCCTTGTTTTGTTGGAGATTGTGAGGAAGATCTACGAATTTGATGCCGTTGTGAAAAGGGAAAAGCACAAGACAGGCTTTGGTGGAGACTTCCCTCTCGGGATTGGTGTGGCAGAAATGTGCCCCTCTATTCAATTAGCCCATACTGCAGGGGAAGAACTGGCAGCGTATGGTTTCTCCTTCCACTCCAAAAGGATGAACTTTGACATAACTGGAGAAGCACAGAAGAAGGCTACCAGGAAGTACAAGCACAAGGATGACCTAGAGGATTATTGGGTCAATATCAAGGATGACCTTGAGGCGAGAAAGAAGAGATACTCCAGACTCCTTGTGGAGGCAGTTAGGCAGTACAATGTCAAGTTGATCTCGGATCAACTGGAGCATGATAGAAATTTGATACAGGACCACGCCTATGAAGCAGTGAAAGACAAGCCAGCCGAGGATATTAACTGGAATGAGGACGAGGTTACATAATTGGAGGACCTAATGGCCCCTGTAATGAAATTCACTCTTTCTTGGGTAAAACATAAAATCTAGGAGCTGAAAAATGCGAAGGTAACTTGCACCTTCAACTTGATGGGAGACCTCAATCCCATGTTGACTTCTGAGGAATCCGGGGAGGATGACCCCAAAGCGAAAATAGTGAAGAGCTCCCCTTTCAAGATCAAGGTCAAAGGTCCTAAGGAAGGAGAACCCGAAGCGAAAAGGAGGCTGAAGGGAAATAGAAGGTGGAAGACCTTAACGCTTAGCAAGTCCTCTGATGAGGAAGAGTCTGGAAAAGCTGAAAAGGAGGATGTTCCTCCACCACCAAAGAAAACCAGAACAATTAGGACCTCGAAGAAGAAGGGTCAAGAGGCATCAAAGGATAAGCCTCCTCTTGTTGATGTGGAAAGCTCAGGAGGGGAGAAAACAAAAGTCTATATGAGGAAATCAAGAACTCCCTCTCCAAAGGATACTGTGCAGAAGAAGGATTCTCCCCCAGGGCTACTAGTTGAGGAGCCATCTAAGTTTGTTTCCCCTCCGCCGAGCATAATTGAACCGGAAAATCTTGAAGGACATGAAACTAGCGGGGAGGCAGAACCATTCAAGGAGGGGGCTCTCTTTAGTGAAGCAGCAGAGCTGGAGGTGGAAGTGGAGGAACGGCATACTTCTCCTTTGGTACAATATGAAGAGTCCCCGGAAAGTGACAAAGGCCGCGGATCGCCTGAGCCGAAGGAAAATATCCCTGCTAAGACCCCATCACCAGTGCATCCAGAAGTAGAACTTGAGGAAATTGATCAAGGTGGGCAACTTCCAGAGAAGAAGGATGATAAGGAACTACAGAAGAAGAGAAACTGACAGAAGAGCCGGAAGAAATTATGACGGAAGAAATCCGGATTGACCCTGCAGCCCCGGATTGGCTAGAGAAGGAACTTGCAAGGAAAAAACAAGCGATTATTGAGGATACCCCCTTGGACTAGGACGAAATGCTGTCGAAGATCGGTAAAGGAAAGAAAAAGAAGCCAGCAAAGGTGATCTCAAGGGTGGAAAGAGATGAGACGCATAACAGGGTTGTCCATATTGCCACTCTTGCCGCGGATAAAACAAGAGAGGAAGTCACTAGTCAAGACTACAATATTCAGACTATCAACCCTGGACCGGCTTCCATGGAATAGGATATAGAAGAATTTGAAGGGTCCAGCGCAGTAATTGTGGGCAGGTTGAGGAAGGAAACTCAAACCAAACATGAGCTAAGGAGAGAGAATGAGAAACTAAAGAAATGTTTGGAGGAGGTGATGAAACCCTTGCAGTCACTCCATCCTTCTTCATCTGCTACTTCCAGTTTTCTGCCCAAGGAAACCATCTCTGGAATTGAGAAATTAAAAGCCTCAGCTCAAGCTGCAATAGATTGGCTGGCGAGTGTGCAAACGAAAGGGGATGATACCATCAAGGACATTCTGTCTGTTGGGAAGGACGCAGTCCGGGCCAAGGAGCTATTGGAGCATGTACTGTCACAGGATAAGGAAGACATGGATCTTTTGCTACAGAAATCGAAGGTCATCATAGGACATGGCAAGGAGCAATTGGCTAAGGATGGTATCCTTCCCTCCTCTAAATTGGATGAACCTTGGGAGTGGTTTGAGGCTCTGCAAATTAGGCAGAAGGCTCTGAAGAAGATACAGAAACGAAGGAAATCAATTGACAGTGAGCTTACTGCAGTATATGACGGATGCATCGCCTTCTTTGAGATAATGATAGGTAGGAAGAAGATAGCTCCTAAATATATGAGTTTGGAGCAACTGAAGGAATGGTGGCATGAAGTTTATGCCCCAGATGCAGAAGGAGTTGTCACCAGCCACCAGCTTGATGATGCAGCCACCTACATGGCAGTGATGGACAATTATCTATCCAGCAGGGAAGATTGGAACAAAACTGTTGAGCGGTTCAAGGAAGAAATCGACTCAATTAAATGCTGACTTAAGATTTTGCCTTTGCCACCTGTCACCGAGCTGGATGGAACATTCTTGAGGGTGCAGGGTTCGTTGGGGAAGAAAGGATAAGGGGAGAAGCGGTTGATGCTTATTTTGAGATTTGTGCTTCCCTATTATCACGGGGCATGCATTGAACAGGACTGCATTGAGGATTGTGTCAAGGCCGACCTGGATGATGGCATTTAATGTGTGCCTTAGTTTGTTTTTCCTTGGCCGACCTGTTTTGGCGATTTTTATTATTTTGTAAAAATGTTTGGCTGGGCCGACATACCTTGGGATTTGCTATTAATAGGCATTCTTGCCTCATTGTAAAGGGTTAGATATTAGCAAGAAGACATTAGAAATTAAAGAGCAAGAGTTAGAGTATTTTGAATTTCTTGAAGCAAATTCTGTATCAGAACAGTTGAATTGTTGCAGCATTTTGGTGATTAATACAATTGAAGGCATTGTGGTTTTCCTGGTGAAATATCTTGTGTTATTTCATCTTGCGTGGTTCTTTTGTTCTATCTTTCAAATTGCTTGGAAATCTAGGGTTTAGTATTTAGAAATAAATCAGTTTCAGTTGGATGCATGATGTTTATGATTTCATATTTAGAATGTTTGTAGCTATCTCTAGTCTATACTCCTAGTAACTATCTGATTGTAGTAGGCTGGTGAAGTCAACCGGGACCATATATTCAATGTGCTTAAGTTCGATTGTAAATGAATGTCTATGATTTGAAAATTTAAATACCTTAGAAGATTGCACCGTTCTTGTAAGATTGCATTGTGGGTTGATCAAGAACTGGTTATTTGAGATAGGTCTATTCCAAATATCTGTTGTTTACATTGCTTATCCTAGGAGTAGTTTAGATTCTATTATATCCTCACACCCTTATCTTTTGCTATTTCTTTATCATTTGGTTAGATTTAGGATTAAAGATCATCATATTGTCAGATCTGATAAGTTGAAAGATACAGTTTGCTTGTAGTAAGGTCCGATTGTGATTACCAGCATTTCACATTTTATCTGAGTTGTTTTATGCATTATTATGACTTAACACCCGAGAGACCTTGGGGTAATTTTCAGTGATTTATTATTGAAAATAACCTTTCAAGAGAGATAGAATATTGCATTCTGTCTGAGTTGTTGCTGTGCAAAAAACACCATCAACAGATTGGCGCTAGAAGGAGGGCCTGAATGAGTACACTAGATCGTTTCTTGAACGCCATCTCTCCAGAGAGATATAGGAGAAATACCAGATCTACCATAGGGGAGGAAGATTTAGAAGAGCTACAGTTCCCCACTAGGTCAAGAAGGACCTAAGAAAGGGGAGAATCGTCATCACCCATCCCTTCACCAACATCATCCATATCTTCACATCCTGAAGCTGAGGCTATACCCATTCCTGAAGTCGTTCCCATTCAACAGCCTCAGCCTGTCATTAATCAACCACCACCGCCACCCCCACTCTTACCAATGGCTTTCCTCGCCAATAATCCATCACCATTGTTTTTCCAGGCTTACAATGTAATGCCCAAAAACCCTGAGCATTTCTATTCAAAATTCCATGCAAATGACCCAAATAGGACCGCGGAAGAACACATAAGAATTTTCCAAACCTGTCTCAAAGATAGAGGGATTGTTCATGAGGATGTTGCCTGTAGGTTGTTCCCTTATTCACTAGGAGAAGAAGCCTTTTACTGGTACAACCATCTCCCTGCCGGTTCAATTCTTAATTGGAATGATCTTGAAAAGGTCTTTTTACAGAAATTTAGAATTTCCATCAGTGCCAATGAGTTATACTTGCAGTTCATCAAGGTTAAGAGAGAGGTTAATGAACCAATAGCCAGTTTCAATAATAGGTTCCACCGTGCATTCACCAGATTACAAGACCCATATGTTTTGGATGATGGTACCGCCCTGGGAGTCTATTATGAAGCTCTGGATAGCTTAACAACAACCTTTTTGAAATGGAGACCCAACCCTCCAGGTACCCTGACTGATGCTTATACAGAGGCTGTCAAGCTTAGTACAGATCTGAGACAACACCTAACTGGGCCATTACCTTCTCTGGGACCAGTTGCACATCCCAACTAGATTCAAGCAGTAAATCAGGCTCTCACCAATCATACCCCAATCATGAACCCAGTTCCCCAATTACCTATGGTACCACACCCTGGTCATCCCATGAGCCAGATCTCTCCTATGACAAACTTCCCTCAACAACAAGTTAATCAGCCAATGTATCAAACACAACCGAATAGCTTCTCTGCTTATTTGCAAAATTCTGAGGTGTTGCATCAGTCTCTGGGATCCGCCACAATGCCTGTCCCTCCTCAGAATAACCCAAATCAACCTCCCTATCGAGACCCAAATAGGGAGAGGATTGATGAAATGGCTGAGCAAATAAAGAAGCTCAATCTAAAGGTGACTTAAGAAATCAGAACAGTCAACTGCAAGCTGCCCAGAAGGGAATGCAATCTAATCAGAACAGAGAGTTTGCACAAGGACAGAATTTTGACAGGGGACAGCGTAATGACAGAGGATTTTATAATGATAGGGGGTATAATCAGGATAGGGGTTACAAAAATGATAGAGGTTTCAATAATGATAGGAGGAAAAACTCTGATAGAGGCCAAGGTAGTGGATCAGGATTTGATAAAAGGCCATCACAAGGATAGAACAGAACTTGAAATACAGGGTCCAATAATGGAGGAGTCCCCACCCCATTGGATCAACCTGCTAATCAGATTTTTAATCAATCTGCAAACCAGCCAGTCAGTCAAGATAAACCTCCTACTGGTGTGTATCTGGCTGAAGCAGCCCTATCAGGATGGTGCAGGCTCCATAAGACAAGCCAGCATTCAGAATTGGAATGTCCAGAGTTCCAAACTGCTGCCTCTATTTTTCAGTATGAGGTAGAGAACAATGTGAATGGACATGAAATTGTTCCTTCCAACTTATATGATTCTCCTGTGCTGGTATTAAATCATGCTCCTTTTCCAGCCAGCAAGAAAAATGTACCAGAAGAACCTGATTCCCAGGAAGATGAAACATATCAGATTTGTAATGGAGATGAAGTAGCTCAGTTGTTTAACAAAGAAACGATGAATGACAATGGCCCTCTCGATCAGGAGGAAGCTTATGTTGAGGAAGTCCAGATGTTTCAGAGACAAGGATTGAGAGATATGCCTCATAGGCGTCCACAGCTTGGGGGACCTTTCACTACTTCCATTCCTCCCAACAACTTCAGTACTCCTCCAGATCCTAATGCCAGTAACAACCCGTCTTATCCACATGTCTCCAAGTAGTACCTTTTGAAGGACAGACAGGCTCAAACTGAACCACAGAAGGAAAAGGCTGTTCAAGTAAGCAAGGATAAGGCAGACGAACTTTCTAAGGAAGTCTACTAATATGAGTGAGGAGCAGATGGCTTCGTATGTTGCAGAGGAGTTTAAGAAATTAAAGGTAAGCCTTTCTGCATTTGAGTTGTTAAGGTTCCCTGCAATTAAGAAGGTTGTTTTAGGTACCTATGATGCAAATTTAAAGTTATTGGATAAGTCTTCTGGTGAACATGTCGACCAGACTTCCAGTTCTCAGCCCGTAAGGACACAAGACCAGGCACAAAATTGGACCAACCCGCCCCCTGGAGATAAGGGAAAGGAAAAGGATAAGACTCAAGTGGCCCAGGTGGATACTCAGCCCACTTTGTTTCAAGGAAAGACAAAAACCCCACTATTTTTGATCTCTGTTCGTATATTCGGGAAGAATCTGCATAATTGTTTGTTAGATTTTGGTGCTTCCACCAACGTGATGCCATTCAGAGTTTGTAGAGCCCTAGAAATCACGCCTGCTGACTCTCAGAAGAAGGTGACTCAATTGGACAAAACTGAAGTAAGTGTGGTAGGAGAACTTAACATGATCCACATGCAGATAGCTTCAGATCCCCGAATTCAACAGGTTATCAATATTCAGGTAGCTGATATTCCTGATGCATACGGTTTGATTCTAGGAAGAGATTTCACCAAGGCTTTGAATGGATATGTGTCTACTGACCACTCTCACATGTGGCTTCCATGGAAAGGAGTGCCTAATCAAATCAGGATTGAGAGGGAGCCCAGAATGAAGTACATGATAACGGAATACCAAAAGACTTCAGCAGAAGTCCTCATATCAGAAGCTGGAATGGGAAATTACATGCTATCAACTCAATATGAAGAGTCAGACTCAGAAGAAGTGTTGATGCTACACTCGATGCCTACGGATGTTGAGACAGGGTCTAGCCATATTGAAGTCTTGACAGAATCAGTTGAAGAGGAAGAAGAATCTGAGGATAGATAGATCAGCCTATTAGACAGCTTCCAGGAATTCATTAAGCAGTGTATGGAGAACCAGACTCACCTGGGAAGAAGGACAAGCTTTAAGGAATTACTCTTACCAAATTGGTGTAGAGTCCATAACGCTTCCCATTCAGAATTGGAGTGTTGTTTGTGCCAGACAGCTGTAGAGCGAGTATAGAAATGCCTAAGTCCAGCTCAGGTGGTGAAGGAAAAAATGGATAATCCGCAAGAAAAATATCAAGAAAAACCTCCTGTAGCAACTGAAGAGTCTCTCAATACTGGGAAGCTGAAAGATAGAATGAAGAAAAATACCACTGTAGGATACTGGACTCTCAAATTTGACGGATCTAAGTCCAAGCATGGTGCTGGAGCAGGGTTTGAGCTTATCAATCCAAAAGGTAAGAACTTCTTTGCAGCCCATAGGCTCCAATTTCATTGCACAAATAATGTAGCAGAATACGAAGCATTAATTCATGGGCTTCTCATGGCCCTTAAGAAAAGGGTTAAGATTCTGCAAGTTTTTGGAGATTTAGAGTTAGTAGTCAAACAAGTAAGAAAGCAGTATTCATGCCATGATAGGAGAATGACCAACTATAGACATAGAGTGTGGGACCTCATTGAGGGATTTGACGCTTTTAATATCCAACTGATCCCACGGAAGAGGAATCAAACTACTGATTCTCTGGCTCAAGCAGCTAGCACTCTGCAGCCTCTATCTCTGTCAGGATTGAAGAAGTTTACTGTTGAGTTGACTCCTGTACCATCAGTCCCAGACAATGTGACTAACTTTTAGGTGTTTGAGGATGACAAACATATTCTTGACTTCATCACAAATACAAATGTTTTTGCTTCACAGATCATTGATGAAATAGAGCCTCAGGAAGCAGAATTGGATCTAGAGGGTGTGCTGAATCTGAAGTCCAATACTATTCCCAGGGGGATGGTGCAGCTGGAACGAATTTTCGATATGGATAAGATTAGGGGTCAGGAACAAGATTCAAAGAAGGAGTCCATCAGTGGACAGTGTGACACTCACAATGTGGGAACTGAGGATAATATTAAGAATATTTTCATTGGAAAGGTATGCACTCCAGAAGAAAGACACGGTATAATCAAAGCCTTACACGACTTTCCAGATATAGTAGCCTAGAGTTATGGGGACTTGAAGACCTATGATACATCCATCATAACTCATACTATACCCCTGAAGCCAGATGCCAAGCCTTTCAGACAGAGGCAGAGACCTATCAATGCATTACTGGAACCACTAATACAAAAGGAAGTCCAGAAATTGCTGTCTGCCAGAATCATATTCCCTGTCAGGCATTCAACATGGGTGGCAAACCTGGTTCCAGTAAGAAAAAAGAATGGATAAATTAGGCTCTGTGTTGATTTTAGAAATCTGAACAGATCATCAGAAAAAGATAACTATCTAGTTCCCTCTTTGGACGAGGTGCTTCAAGTGGTTAATGGTTCTCAGATGATGTCCTTCTTAGATGGTTATTCAGGACACAATCAAGTGATGGTCCAGTATGAGGACAGACACAAGACAACTTTCACAACTAAGTGGGGTACCTTTGCCTACAGGAGGATGCCATTTGGACTCATCAATGCTGGAGCTACATTCCAAAGGGCTATGGACATTGCCTTTAAGGATATTATAGGGAAATGCATCATCATTTACATGGATGACCTGACTGTTTTCTCCAAAAATAGAGGGGATCATATCTCAGATCTGCACAAAGTGTTCCAAAAATGCAGAGAATTTGGCATATCCTTGAATCCCAAGAAGTGTATCTTCGGGGTAACAGAAGGAAAGCTGTTAGGGCATGTGATATTAGAGAAAGGAATTGCTATAGATCCGAAGAGAGTGGAGGCCATTCTGAAAATTCAGCTGCCTGCCAGCAAAAAGGAGATGAAGTCCTTCTTTGGTAAGATTAATTTTGTCAAAAAATTTATCACTGGATTTGCTGAAATTGTGAAGCCATTAAATGCCATGTTGAAACAAGATGCCAAGATTGAATGGACTGCAGAAGCGAAGGAGGCCTTTGTAGAGATTAAGAGAGCCATTGTTGATGCTCCAGTATTGGTGAGCCCAGATTATAGCAAACCCTTTTATATCTATTCCTTTGCTTCAGACCATTCATGTGCTGGAATGCTGACTCAAAAGTCTGACGAGGGGAATGAGCATCCCATTGCTTTCATGAGTGCACCATTAAAGGATGCCGAGTTGAAATACCCAAGTGTGGAAAAACAAGCATATTCCCTTGTTCAAGTAGTAAAGAAATTTAGGCATTATATCCTCAGAAATAAGGTGTTTGCAATTGTTCCTGATTCCGCAATTAAGTTACTCCTAATGCAGAATGAATTAGGGGAGCGCAGAGCTAAATGGGTGACCATGCTACAAGAGTATGACATTGAGATCCAGCCTATGAAGCTGGTAAGAGGGCAAGGACTCACCCAGACTATGGCGAAGATAGGCCCTGAATTATTTGTTTAGAACTATAATGTTGAAGAGGTTTCCCCAGACGGCTGGTATGATGATATAGTGTATTATCTGCTGAATCAATGAGCTCCAGGCCATCTTAATGCAGTTCAGAGGTGAGCTTTGCGGTTGAAAAGTGATGGTTTCATGTTGAAAGGAGTTGTTTTGTATAGGAAGAATCATGAATGTATTTATTTAAGGTGTCTTGGGAAACAAGAAGCTGAGAGAGTGATGAACGAGTTCCATGAGAAGTACGGTACCGGTCATGGTTCAGCTATTGCTACTACAAATCAGATTTTGAGGGCAGGGTATTACTGGCCTACATTGTTCAAGGATGTTCATCAGCATGTACGGACCTGTCACACTTGCCAGACTGCAGCAACAAGAGAAAGGTGTGCAGCACTCCCGCTCCAACCGGTCACCGCGGTAAGACCTTTTGCTCAATGGGGTATGGATTTCGTAGGCCCCATCAACCCACCATCTTCTGCGGGACACAGGTACATTCTCACTATCACTGATTACTTTGCAAGGTGGACTGAAGCTTTTGCTTGTAGACAATGCACATCAGATGTGGTGATTGATTTCTTAGAGTCAGCCATTCTTAATCGGTTTGGATGTCCTATTGCTGTTGTTTGTGATAATGGTCCTGCCTTTGCATCTTTGAAATTCTCAAACTGGGTTTTTAATCATGGCATAATTATGAAGTTTGCTTCTAATTATTACCCCCAGGAAAATGGCTTAGCAAAATTCTCTAATAAGAACCTGTTGACTGTCATCTGCAAACTGTTAGAGAGGAACCCAAAAGATTGGCACACCCAGCTTCGGTTTGCTCTTTGGGCAGATTGTACTAGACTCAAGTCCTCCATTGGAACATCTCCTTATCACTTAGTGTATGGTCTGGAACCAGTCTTCCCTATCCAACTTAAGATCCCAACTCTGTAGTTTATAAATCAGTTTTATGATGAAGGGGACAGAAGGGAGGCTAGGTTAACAGAATTACTGCACCTTGAGGAGAAACGAGATAATGCTCTGGAGAATTTTGCCAAACATCAAGGGGTAGTTAAGAGATGGTTTGATAGAAGGGCTAAAGTCAAAGCCTTCAGGATTTCTGACCTTGTCCTGTACTGGAATAAGCCTCATGACCAGAAAGGGAATCATGGAAAGTTCGATAAACTGTGGCTTGGCCCATATCAGGTTGCTGAAATACTTAGAGATAATGCCTTCCGCTTGAGGACTCTCATGAGAGAGGATATCCCACTACCTGTCAATGGGCAGTACCTGAAACATTATTTCCAGTCCTAAGCTGTTTGCAGCTCCCTGCTCTGTACATAGTTAGTTTAGGTTGCTTTGCTTGTTCCTTCGGTTAGAGTAGGTTTCCCTTTCTGTTTGCTTGCTTTGCTTTGGTTAGAGTAGGTTTCCCTTTCGGTTTGCTTGCTTTGCTTTGGTTATGGTAGGTTTTCTTTGGTTTGTTTGTTTTGGTTTGCGTTGTTCCTGCTCTTGGTTCCTTTCCTTTTCAGGATCTTTGGGTGCATCTGTATGGCAATAGTGACAAAGCAGGACTACTGTTCTTGGTATTTCCCTTACAAACTCCAATCATCCTTCTAGGACACCCTGGTATGCACTCTTTAACTTCTGTCATTTCTCCTTACGCTAAGGCAAAGGTTTTCCAGTCTGTCTGGACAGGAATATATTGGGGTCTTATACTTCTAATCCGTAATATACCTGAAGTTGTAAGAGGTCCTTATAAGGTCTGAACAGGTGAAAAATCCTTTTCTGCTCTAGTGCCACTGTGGTTCTCAGCCCTGAGTGTGAACTTCACTATTCACAGGTTGAAGGACATGAGTGAAAAGAAAAGAAATATTAGCAAAATAAAAAAGAAATAATATATTGAAAACCATGAGGTTTGACTTTAACTTATCAGGGGGATCTGAATATCTCTACCGGGGCTATAAATGTCTGGCTGGCAGTAGAGCTATGTTCAGGAGGATCACAGCGATAACCTCGTCGGGCCTATGGACGCCTGACTGGAAGCGAGGCTCTATCCAGGTTACTTTTAGAGTATGAATCTTTACGTAGCCTGTTCATACCAAGTCTGGTTCTTCTTGCAACTAAGGGTAGGTAATAAATGCATGTGCACACACTTAGACCCGGGTATAGGAATGTTTGAATGGCTGGGAGTTTCTTTGTTTTAACTTAGGATGGTGGCTAGGTATCTGAGTTGAAACCATGAGTTATGTGTTCTTGATTCCAGTTTGTCATCGAAATGCTCAGGAGCATTTCCCCAGCGGAGTCGCCATTTGTTGTGCAGTTTTTGCACACACACCCCACTTGGAGTAGGGACCCTCTTTTCGAATGTCTTTCGACCTCTGGTTTTATTGGATTTATCTTTTTAGGGTATTGGTGTGTTGATCTTGCTGGCTTTGACCTTGCATTGAGGTTTGAATTGATTGAAATTGAGTCCTAAGCAAACTTCAGGTTTTCACCTGGATCCAGGATTTTCCAGCTCTGGCGGATTTTCCCGGGCTTGGCCCTTTGTCTGTATCTGGCCGGATTCTCCGAATCCGGGTTTCTGCTTGATCCCGGGATTTTTCGTTCCAGGTGGATTTTCCTGGACTTGGCCAAAATCTCGATCTTCGTTATTTTACCGGTTTCTGCATTTCCACGAAATTCCTGTCCATTCAAATTCCCGCGTATTCCCAGATTTTCTGAAATTCTGTTTTGGGCTTGGGTTTCCGGATTTGTCCGAAATGTCTTGTCACGCATTAATGACTAAGGTACCTTCACTCAGATGGGTATATGGGTGGATTTAGGGCACTTTGAGCATCATTCTAACTTTGTTCACTCATCTGCTTTTGCTCTGGCGATTAGAGATTCTCATTTGCGCCTTGAAGATTGATTTGAGTCGTTTGAGTGTGGATTGATTGGAGTGCTGCTAGCTAAAGTTCTCATTGCTTGGATGCACTTGCCTCTTGGTTTCCTCCTCGCACTTGAATTCTGTCCGCTTTGATCCATGGTAGGTGGTCGATGACTTCTTATTTGTTTACGCCACGATTGGGTTCTTCTATTTTTAATGTTGATCATTTGGGTCAGCCTTTGCTGGGTCTTGATTCTGCATTTATTGAGTCCGGGCTTGACCTGTTTTTGTTGTTGAACCCTATTCCCCGTGCCCTATGAGCTCTATTTATCCATTAGATGGTGTATGTATCCCTTAGACGGGGTTCTGGGTTAGATTGCTTGCCCTTTTTAGTGCGAAATTTGCAATCGACGAAGTTAGGGTTTTCTTGGTGCTCGGCCCAGAATGGTGGATTTGGGATGATTTGTGTGTCTTGTCCCTGTATCATGCTGACCTTCCCTCATTTTGTGAAGATTCAGATGCCTTAGGTGAATCCTTAGCCGATATTTTGAACCTTAAGGTTTCCCCTGGTTTTAATGGCGGGTGGGTTATTCGTCCAGATTAGGGCATCGTTGTTTTGGCATGGGAATTTGTCCTTTGCAAGCTTCTGAGACTTTGGGATCCTTTACGCTCTGAATTTTGTTGATTATCATTGGTTTTGAGACCATTAGAATTCAGGTGGAGGAGATCCCGTGGTCATTTGGCCATTGATTCACATTTCATCGTTTATCGAGTTTCCGGGGTCATTGCGGAATTTCCTTGCTTCCGGATTTTTCCGGTTTGGGCTTATTCTACGGGTCGGGGTAATTTCCAGAGCATTTTTAGCTGTCCGCGAAAATCCGTCCCATCTGGATTTCTCCGGTTTTCCTATCTGGCTTCGTCCCGATTGATGTTTCGATGATAGGATTAATGGAATGAGTGTTAAATGCTTATTTCTTGTTACTAATGAGTGAATTCCATGATTATCTTTTGATCTTTCATCCATAATAATGATCCATTTGAATAATGATGCTTTGGCGACAAGAATCCGTCTGGGTCAGATTTCTTCGAAATTCTGCCCCGACGGTATTTTCCTGGATGGCGATATTTTCCCAGACAACTTTGTTTTTCCGGATCTTCAAAGGATTGGCAGTAGTGATGGATTTTAGTTGATTTATATGATTTATGCTAACCTTTTGGATTGAAATATGAATAAAAATTGAATACTAATGATGATTTTTGGATGTGCAGGCCGAATCAAGTAAAGTTGCTGCTCGGAAGTCTAAGGGTGGCACAGGAGGGTCATCCATCTCTGACGCAGAACGGTTACGACTAGATATGAAGGGTCAGCTTCCCGAGAGCAAAGTGTCTTCTGTGTGGGCCGAAGTATCTGATACCAATGTTAGAGCCTGGAGATATGAGGAGTTCAAGCAGTGGACGGCTAAGAAGGATCTGTTAGCCCTGAGGCAGGGAATGATGAACTCCGGACTGGTGCATGTGGCAGGCTTCCCTCCGGTGGTCCAGTGCTATGAGCTAATTCTCGAGTGCGCCAAACAGTATGACTTCGATACACAGAGGGTGGTTAGCATCGAGGGAAGGGTCTTGGCCAACTTCAGTCCGGCCTCTATTGCACAAGCCTTCAGCATGCCTAACTTACCTTCTGTGTGTGCTCTAAACATAGAAACAACAAAGACATATTATGAGAATGAGCCCATCAAGGCTCAGCAGATGGTCAACTCCTGGTTAGAAAAGCCAAAGTCCCATCATTCCAAGTTGCCCAAACAGTTGCACAGGGTTAAGTTCAGATCAGATGTATATGATGCTATCACCTTCTTGAGTAGGGTGGCAGGATTGAAAAGTGCAGGGGTGTTGGAAAGCTGGATGGTCCACGTAATCACCAAGATTGGACAAGGGACCAATTATCACTGGGCAGGGCTCATCAGTGTAGAAATTGACAGGCAGTTAAGGAATGTCCTGGAGGCCAAGAAGTTTACTATGTCCTCATATGTGGTGTATATACTAGCCATATCTTACCCATACAAGGGTCTGAATCCGAAGGGGACACTTGGACAGGATATAATCTACGAGGTCTATCTAGAATTGCATCTCGGGCATAAGGATTACAAAAGGGCTAACGATGCGTTCACAATGCATATCACCCGGATGCTACAGAATACTGAGCACATGAGATTGTCCAACGGAGCCAAGGGGCTAGTAAAGAACTACAGAGCCTGGTTCATCGAGTTCCCCACCTTCACCTACCTCAGAATTGATGGATGCCCGGTTGCCCCTTACAGGTTGCCTCGGTACCCTACTGATCGCCTTATTTTGTTGGAGGTTATGAGGCAGATCTATGAATTTGATGCCATTGTGAAAAGGGAAAAGCACAAGACAGGCTTTGGTGGAGACTTCCCTCTCGGGATTGGTGTGGCAGAAATGTGCCAATCTATTCAATCAGCCCATACTGCAGGGGAAGAACTGGCAGCATATGGTTTCTCCTTCCACTCCAAAAGGATGAACTTTGACATAACTGGAGAAGCACAGAAGAAGGCTACCAGGGAGTACAGGCACAAGGATGACCTAGAGGATTATTGGGTCAATATCAAGGATGACCTCGAGGCGAGAAAGAAGAGATACTCCAGACTCCTTGTGGAGGCAGTTAGGCAGTACAATGTCAAGTTGATCCCAGATCAACTGGAGGATGATGTAAATTTGATACCAGACCATGCCTATGAAGCAGTGAAAGACAAGCCAGCCGGGGATATTAATTGGAATGAGGACGAGGTTACAGAATTGGAGGACCTAATGGCCCCTGTAATGAAATTCACTCTTTCTTGGGTAAAACATAAAATCTGGGAGCTGGAAAATGCGAAGGTAACTTGCACCTTCAACTTGATGGGAGACCTCAATCCCATGTCGACTTCTGAGGAATCCGGGGAGGATGACCCCAAAGGGAAAACAGTGAAGAGCTCCCCTTTCAAGATCAAGGTCAGAGGTCCTAAGGAAGGAGAACCCGAAGCGAAAAGGAGGCCGAAGGGAAAGAGAAGGTGGAAGACCTTAACGCTTAGCAAGTCCTCTGATGAGGAAGAGTCTGGAAAAGTTGAAGAGGAGGATGTTCCTCCACCACCAAAGAAAACCAGAACAATTAGGACCTTGAAGAAGAAGGGTCAAGAGGCATCAAAGGATGAGCCTCCTCTTGTTGATGTGGAAAGCTCAGGAGGGGAGAAAACAAAAGTCTATACGAGGAAATCAAGAACTCCCTCTCCAAAGGATACTGTGCAGAAAAAGGATTCTCCCCCAGGGCTACTAGTTGAGGAGCCATCTAAGTCTGTTTCCCCTCCGCCGAGCATACTTGAACCGGAAAATCCTGAAGGACATGAAACTAGCGGGGAGGCAGAACCATTCAAGGAGGGGGCTCTCTTTAGTGAAGCAGCAGAGCTGGAGGTGGAAGAGGAGGAATGACATACTTCTCCTTTGGTACAATATGAAGACTCCTCGGAAAGTGACAAAGGCCGCGGATCGCCTGAGCCGGAGGAAAATATCCCTACTAAGACCCCATCACCAGTGCATCCAGAGGTAGAACTTGAGGAAATTGATCAAGGTGGGCAGCTTTCGGACAAGGAGGATGATAAGGCAACTACAGAAGAAGAGAAACCGACAGAAGAGCCAGAAGAAATTATGACGGAAGAAATCTGGATTGACCTTGCAGCCCCGGATTGGCTAGAGAAGGAACTTGCAAGGAAAAAACAAGTGATTATTGAGGATACCCCCCTGGACTGGGATGAAATGTTGTCGAAGATTGGTAAAAGAAAGAAAAAGAAGGCACCAAAGGTGATCTCAAGGGTGGAAAGAGATGAGACGCATAACAGGGTTGTCCATATTGCCACTCCTGCCACGGATAAAACAAGAGAGGAAGTCATTGGTCAAGACTACAATATTCAGACTATCAACCTTGGACCGGCTTCCATGGAACAGGATATAGAAGAATTTGAAGGGTCCAGCGCAGTAATTGTGGGCAGGTTGAGGAAGGAAACTCAAACCAAACATGAGCTAAGGAGAGAGAATGAGAAACTGAAGAAATGTTTGGAGGAGGTGATGAAACCCTTGCAGTCACTCCATCCTTCTTCATCTGCTACTCCCGGTTTTCTGCCCAAGGAAACCATCTCCGAAATTGAGAAATTAAAAGCCTCAGTTCAAGCTGCAATAGATTGGCTGGCGAGTGTGCAAACGAAAGGGGATGATACCATCAAGGACATTCTATCTATTGGGAAGGACGCAGTCCGGGCCAAGGAGCTGTTGGAGCATGTACTATCACAGGATAAGGAAGACATGGATCTTTTGCTGCAGAAATCGAAGGTCATCATAGGACATGGCAAGGAGCAACTGGCTAAGGATGGTATCCTTCCCTCCTCTAAATTGGATGAACCTTGGGAGTGGTTTGAGGCTCTGCAAATTAGGCAGAAGGCTCTGAAGAAGATACAGAAACGAAGGAAATCATTGACAGTTAGCTTACTACAGTATATGACGGATGCATCGCCTTCTTTGAGATAATGACAGGTAGGAAGAAGATAGCTCCTAAATATCTGAGCTTGGAGCAACTGAAGGAATGGTGGCATGAAGTTTATGCCCCAGATGCAGAAGGAGTTGTCACCGGCCACCAGCTTGATGATGCAGCCACCTACATGGCAGTGATGGACAAGTATCTGTCCAGCAGGGAAGATTGGAACAAAACTGTTGAGCGGTCCAAGGAATAAATTGACTCAATTAAATGCCGACTTAAGATTTTGCCTTTGCCACTTGTCACCGAGCTGGATGGAACATTCTTGAGGGTGCAGGGTTCGTTGGGGAAGAAAGGATAAGGGGAGAATCGGTTGATGCTTATTTTGAGATTTGTGCTTCCCTATTATCACGGGGCATGCATTGAATGGGACTGCATTGAAGATTGTGTCAAGGCCGACCTGGATGATGGCATTTAATGTGTGCCTTAGTTTGTTTTTCCTTGGCCGACCTGTTTTGGCGGTTTTTATTATTTTGTAAAAATGTTTGGCTGGGCTGACATACCTTGGGATTTTCTATTAATAGGCATTCTTGCCTCATTGTAAAGGGTTAGACATTAGCAAGAAGACATTAGAAATTAAAGAGCAAGAGTTAGAGTATTTTGACTTTCTTGAAGCAAATTCTGTATCATAACAGTTGAATTGTTGTAGCATTTTGGTGATTAATACAATTGAAGACATTGTGGTTTTCCTTGTGAAATCTCTTGTGTTATTTCATCTTGCGTGGTTCTTTTGTTCTATCTTTCAAATTTCTTGGAAATCTAGGGTTTAGTATTCAGAAATAAATCAGTTTCAGTTGGATGCATGATGTTTATGATTTCATATTTGGAATGTTTGTAGCTATCTCTGGTCTATACTCCCAGTAACTATCTGATTGTAGTAGGCTGGTGAAGTCAACCGAGACCATATATTCAATGTGTTGAAGTTCGATTGTAGATGAATGTCTATGATTTGAAAATTTAAATACCTTAGAAGATTGCACCGTTCTTGTAAGATTGCATTGTGGGTTGATCAAGAACTGGTTATTTGAGATAGGTCCATTCCAAATATCTGTTGTTTACATTGCTTATCCTAGGACTAGTTTAGATTCTATTATATCCTCGCACCCTTATCTTTTGCTATTTCTTTATCATTTGGTTAGATTTAGGATTAAAGATCATCATATTGTCAGATCTGATAAGTTGAAATATACAGTTTGCTTGTAGTAAGGTCCGATTGTGATTACCAGCATTTCACATTTTATCTGAGTTGTTTTATGCATTGTTATGACCTATCACCCGAGAGACCTTGGGGTAATTTTCAGTGATTTATTATTGAAAATAACCTTTCAAGAGAGATAGAATATTGCATTCTGTCTGAGTTGTTGCTGTGCAGAAAACACCATCAACAATACTTATGCAAGTATTGGTGTTCTTATTTGCCACACAGCTATAGGGAACAAGATGCCACACCCATTGATAACTATTTAGTACCAAAGAATGGAAAATGATAGAAAACATAGTCATAGATAGAGAAAATATAGTTATA
This sequence comes from Sequoia sempervirens, assembly GCA_007258455.2. Lineage (NCBI taxonomy): Eukaryota > Viridiplantae > Streptophyta > Pinopsida > Cupressales > Cupressaceae > Sequoia > Sequoia sempervirens. Next base: position 335,127 of record VDFB02095211.1, on the reverse strand, counting down.
TGTGTCATTTTAGCATTCTCATTATAGTCAAGAGTGTTGGTTAACATGGTAAAAATAAAATAAAAATATTATCACAATAGATATTTAATAAGATAAAACATGTGATTAAGCCAATAAAATTATTGAACCAATGAAGAAGCAAACATAACAAATACAAACTATAATTTTACATTTAGGCATAGAAGCCCTTATGGGAAAGAATCCACCACCAAAGAGACCCAATCTTGTTTTATCTCACAAGACTATACAAAAATATGATCAATTACCCTATAGCAATAAACTGACATCATAAGAGTACTTGCAAAGAACATTACAATCTACTATCTCTCACCTCTAATAAATAAATATGTCAAAAACTAGAAACTATCAAGTGGCATCCCAAACCATGAGCTGTGAAAAAATCCAACGTCCTTATGGTCATGTTAAATCATATTAGAATAATATGTAACTTCTCTCACACATCTTATGCCCTTCTTATTTGTAATTGATACCATAGATTATGACTTAATAGTTAAACTGACCAAGATTCCAATCTTAGGAACTCTATAAGGGCATTCATTATTTATGTCATAACCACTAAATTGGAATCAAGATGCTTTGTAACTCCCAATTTTGGTATTTTCAATGTAACCTCCTAATTAAATTCATTCTCATGAGCGTCATGTTTAAATCAACTACCTCTACGTATTGTACACCTGGGGGCAAGCTTCTTCCATCCATTCATCACATTTATCCTTTGCAATTACTACCTAATCATCCATATCATTTCATCCTTCATATATCCATGCTCGTGCCATTGTATCTATCATCATCCCTGCATTAGACCTTGATAAGGAAGTGGGAAAGATATTGAAACATGTTTTGATAATCCCTTGATAGGAGTATTCCCCTATAATGAGCATTCTATCATAAGTATCATAATAAGTGGTGCAATAGAGTAGGGAATATCATTCATATGCAATGTAGTCCTTGAAAACCACATCTTGGATCCCCCCATTTCCATCTCAAATCCCATCCTTCCATCCATCCAACAACTTCACCCTTGCTGCTAGAAAGAGTTTTCTCCTTAAGCAATATAAATGCCAACCAATCTTAAACCCACTTGACAATAAATCTAATTTTGGCACTAATCCTTAATCCTAAAGTCTAGAATCTCAAATATGCAAACTCGGGATCCCCTACCAAGTATCCATATCCCATCCACATGACTAATCATCTCCTAATATAATCCTCATATCTATTTTGAAATCCAAAGCTCCTAGCTAACCAAGCACATCAATAACAACATCACAAACTCTAGCTAAATCTAGCACTTATAAAAAAAAATCCATGAGCTTCATCCTTAGTCTTTTTGAAATCCAAATCTTTTTTAATTTTAACCAAATCAACAAATCATTTGGAAATATTGTTCATAGTCCTTGAATTATTCTCAAAATATCATACCCACATCAACAATCTTATCATCATCATCAAATCAATTAATCATAATCTTTCAACTTGATTTAGGGAAAAATCTTATTTGCTCATTTCTTTTATCATTTGTGAATGTCTACTTGCTTTGTTGTGTGTTTTTCTTTTTGAATTGTATTTATGAGTCTATCCTTGGGGCACCTTATGACCTACATCATCGTGGCCTCCTTGGATATTAGTGCCTCATGCACTTGACATATTTTCACCTTGATCCTTATACCTTGGTGCATATATTATCAAGTGCTACAATAAATCTAGGTTGCTCATCCTATGTTCAACATATACTTATATACAATTTCCATCACATCCATTCACCATAAAATCCACCATCCTTATCATCTCTTCTATTATTCTTCTTTTCCTCAGCATATCCTCTTCCAACATCGTTTATCTCATCCCAATCCTAATCTTCACATCTCTAACCATTCCCCCTTCTATTCATTCCTCATCCCATTGGACTTTGTTCTACTTTCAAGAGACTAGTCAGGTATTGTCAACTTTCCTACTCTCTTGAGGGGGAATCCCTAACCCATTTCCTAACTCCCATTCATCCAAACTGCTAGGGAATCCTACCACCAATTCTATCCCTTTAAACAAGTGCTATATTTTATTTTTCTTTAAAATGAAAATGTTTCTTATTCTAATCACAACATCATCTCAAAGAGGGAAAAATGTAGACACATAAAATTGATTGGACTATAATGATACATCTAACATCATTGCTTATGATGTCATATATGTTCTACAACCCCATCTACTCATTCTTCTAATGTTAATTAAATAAAATACCTTTTTTTATTCTATTAATTTGACCAATCCATCCTATTTATCTATCTAACTATTCCTCTAATGTAAATTAAATAAATTGCCTTCACTAATTCAATTAGTTTAATCAATTAAACATATTGCCCTAAATTTCCCACCTTAATTGAAAAAATCACATGGATTCAATTAATTCAATAATTTCCTCAACATTCTCTAAAAAATAAATAAATACAAATTATTTATTTAACTCATCTAAAATATTCATCCTCATTAGTTGAATAAATAAACTAATCATTTACACATTCCTCCAAATTTAACCTTACACAAGGTTCTAAGTTTGGCACATGGCTCCAAGTGTACAAGGCTCCAAAAAGAACCTTTTCAATCTCCACCCTATATCTTTCCTCATCCTTTTTTAAATCATGTGCACCAATTATTTGATGCCACTTATCATAGTTACATTTGTTTCAATACAAGATCTTATGTGATTGATGCCAAAGACCTATTGTACCCAATATTTTCTTTTAATAGATTCATTTTTAATCAAATTTATTTTTTCTTATCTAATGAATCTTGATTGTATCCTTGCTTTTTATGTTAAAAAAGTCACATTTAAAAAAATTGATCAATGCCACTTTATAAACAATAAGATTTACTTTCCAATACATCAAAAAAAAGGAAAATAGAGCTTGAATGTAAAAGAGAGGCTAAAGATGGTTATCATGGGAAAAATGGATGCCTAGTATATCAAGGTGCTTTTCTCCAAAGGATGGAGAATTTATGTGTTTTGAGTAAAAAAGGCACATAACTGAAAATATGTTATACACTCCATTCAATGTCCAACTTTAAGTGAAACTAATCTATAAGTAAGAAAGGATGCTTATTCTCATAAATTATTCAATATCAACATGAATTAAAAATGACTCCAGTGAATTTAATTGTCCACTTTTTAATAAGTTGTCTAATGCCAACATGAAATTTAAAAACAATGTACCTTAAATGACCTTTGAAACACTTATAATATTAAAAACATAACAAAAAGTGCCACTTAATGTAAATGAATGCTCTCTTCATTAAGTGGGTCAACTTAAATAAAAATTATAATAAAAAAGTGTCATCTAGACCATGACTATGCTCCTCTCCATTAGGCATCCAAATTTAAGTGAAAATCAAATAAAAATTAAAAGAAAAAGTGGACATGTTGTGTTCCTCATAAAGGAATACTAAACTTAAGAAAATAAAAACATAAAAAGTGCCCACTTAGACCCTTGGAAGACTTAGTCATAATTTGTCTAGTACAACTTAAAAATGTTAAAAAAATGCCCCATTAGTGATAAAGGTCACATCACTAAAAAGGAGTTAAAAGTTCAAGTCAAATACACAAAAAAAAAAGAATGTTTAGTGTGTTGGTATGTGGCAACTGATCATGCAAATACTATACACTCTTTACGTATCCTTGCTGGGGTCGGTAGTTATTTTTTGTTAACCGAAAAATAAAAATGACTTTGTAAAACCCTAATTCTAGAAGCTTCCAAAAAGCTTTTTATAAGCAGTTGGGATGTAAGTTGTGGTATGGTATTCGCAAGATTGTAATATGTTTTGCACTGGATAATAAAATCATTGGATGACTGAGTTTTTGTGGATGTAGCCCATATTGGGTGAACCATGTTAAAATTTTGTGTTGATCTCTTTTGTTTTATTCTTCATTGTTATTTTTGGGTTATTTAATCTACATATAATTGTTAATGTTTATTGCTCCAATCTTCCTAAATCTTAACATAGTGTTGTGACATGCTCTAAGAGGAAGAAAGGACAAGTTTCATAGAAAAGAAATCAACAAGTGTTTTTAAGGGAAGATTTCAATGAGTTCACTTTTTTCCAACATTTGGTCTCCATTAAGGCATCTACAACTATTTTTTAACAATTTTGAGGCAATTTGATGCAAGAGCATCCATGGCATAGTGGCTATCCTATGCCAACAAAAATATGTTTGATTTTAATTTCAATTTTTGGTGTGAGTTGAATTCAATGTTTTGTCATGTGGAATTCATATTTTGGAATGCATTTGGATGTTATGCCATGTTGAAATTGGAATTTGAAATTTGGAGCGAATTTAGAGAAAGCAGGATAGATGGAGATAGTGGAGAATATGTTTTAAAAGCAAAAATCCAGAAAAAGCAAGTGGCGACATGGGTTTCTTAAAGACCTTCTATTTGACTTGTAACTCCAAATTTGAAATTCCATAACTCCTAAAAAATAGGGATCTTGAAGGTGGGCACCAGGATTGGGAAAAACATATTTTTTCTTTATTCTTGAAAGCAAGAAAGCCTTTAAAGCATTGTCTGAGTCCATATTTGACAAGTCTTGAGGTTTGGAAATTTTATTTTATTCATTTTTATTGATGAATTTTACTTTCATTGGCTAATCATTAAGATGGGCATTGATTTTCCTCATAGTGGGTTGGAATGCAAGAAAATTAAAACTAAATGTATTCACATTGCATTTCATTAGATGACAACTTGTGTTATGCAAAAGTAATTTCATTTTCAAAAGAAGTTTTTCTAGAATACAGGAAAAGAAAAGAGAGGGTGTAGCATACCTCCAGGAAGGGTTTTTGATGGTGTTTTTGTAGATTTGAGATTGTTTACATAGGCATAAACATCATTGGCGGTTGTAGATTGAAGGGTTGTGATTGTAGAGAGCAGTTTGTTGTTGCAGGTGCTAGAGAGAAGCTTTGTTACAAAGCTTTGACTTGCTGATTGCAAATCATTTTTACTGTGTTTACTAGGATTTTTGTAAGGGCTTGCTATAACCCATGTCCTTTTTTGGACTGATTGTAATTCATTGCAAAGTTTAATCAAATCTAAGATAGATGGTTGCAAGTTGCAAACCAGAGCTTCATTTTTGTTGCAAGAAATTTATTTTCTCTGTGAGGAATGTTTTGTTCAATATTGTGTGAGCTATTTAAAATTAGTTCCCATTGAATAATCTAGTTTAATTAGCTCCATACATTAGTGGTATTAGATCAAGTTGATCCTGAGTGTGTAAATAGACTGTCGAGGAGAGGCAGTTTACACCAGGACTTGTGAGTTGTAGTGTAGCAAAAAAAATTGCCAAAGTAGCCCCATGAGGTAGGGGTAGAGGAAAAGGAAGAGGAGATAATTTTGTAAGAGGTGATGATTTTAGAGCCTTAAGAAGGCAGGTTGAAACTTTACAAAATGAGATAAGGAGAGGATTTGCAAGAATGAGAGTCAGGAAGTGACGATGAAGATGAAGGCACAAAGAATGCTAGTTTAGATATTGAGAAAAGAGAGAAAATTGCAACAATTGTAAATGACCCACTGCTAAAGGCTTTAAAAAAAATGGGAAAGAGACCAAAATTGAAGGTTCCTACATTTAATGGAAGTCTAAATCCAGAGGAATTGGTAGATTAGTTTAATGAAATGAAAAATTATTTTGAATTTGAAGAGATAGAGGATCCTGATAAAGTGAAATTTTCCAAGACAAGGCTGAAGGGTCATGCTTCATTTTGGTGGAGAGAAATTTAGTTGGAAAGAGGAAGAAAAGAAAAAGAGAAAATTACAAGATGGGATAAAATGGTAGAAAAAATGAAAAGGTAATTCATTCCAGTAGACTATGAGTTGGAATTACTTAAAAAGATGCAAAGCTTGAAGCAAGGAAGCAAAACAATAAAGTAGTACATAGAAGAGGTTCACAAAATACTCATTAGAATTGGGCATTATGAGGCAACCAAGGAGAAGGTTGCAAGATACCTTAATGGTTTGAGGTCAAGTATACAAGAGGAGATGACATTGGTGTGAGTTGTGACTATGGAAGATGCTTACCAGATTGCCTTGAAGATAGAAGAAAGGTTGAATAAAAGATTTGAAAGTAAGCAAAGAGGAAGAGGCCATGACAAGGAGGTTGAAGGAAGAACATATGGAGCAAACAATAATCTAAAAAATCAGAAAAATACAAACCAAGGTAGCAGCAAACAACATAGGAATGAATAATTTTATGGGTCAAGAGAGCAAAATCAGAGAGGTAGAGGAAGATCAAGTAGAGTTTTTGGAAGAGAAACCTTTCGAGGAACTTGTTTTAAGTGTGGGGAAGAGGGTCATAGAGCATATGACTATCCTCATGAGGAGGAAAGACCAAGAAGAAGGATTGAAAATCATAATAGAGCAGCAAATGTGAGTAGAGAAGATGTAGGATCATCGCATTCCGAAGAAGTAGAAGATGGTGAAACTTTAATGGCTAGAAGAACACTGTTAAATGAAGATGATAAATCCATTCAAAGGAGAAGTTTGTTTAGGAAAAGATGCAAGTGTGAAGGAAAGGTGTGTAATGTAATTATTGATAGTAGAAGCACATACAATCTTGTGTCTGATGAAATGGTAAGAAAATTGTAGCTAGAAAGGAAGAAGCACCCAAATCCATATCGGATAGCATGGGTACAAGATGACAAGAAGCTTTTGATCAGCGAACAATGTGAGGTAAAATTTAAGATAGGAGGCTATTATGATGAACTTTTATGTGATATTCTCCCAATGGATGCTTTCCATATTCTTCTAGGAAAACCTTGGCAATTTGACAGGAAGGTGATGCACGATGGTTATGACAACGCGTACACATTGATGGAGGATGGAGTGAAACACAAATTGAAGCCATTCAAATAAGAAATGGGTAAGGTTTGCAGCAATGCAAGGTCTTGTTTGGTTGACGAAATCAGAATTTTAGATGATATGGAGCATGAATATGTTGGACTTAACACTAACCATGATGAAGATGAGAAAGATGATTTGCTAATGTGATTGGGAGCAATTGAAAGATAATGGAATGAGAAAATTTCAGCTAATGCAAAGGTTACAACCAAAGGTAAAGAGGTAATTTCAAATTTTAGTACATGTTTTGATGATATTGAGAATGTAAAAGTAGAGTCAAAGGTTGCAACAATAAATCCTTTGGAAGTAGATGAGAGTGGTGAACAAATTGAGGTGAAAATGAAGCTTTCTTATGATTATTTGATTGGAAGTATTGAAGGTGAAGATTCCTTGATAACAAAGCTTGACTATTTGTTACAAAATGTGGAGAATGAATCTATGGATCGTGGTACTAACAATGAATTGGGTGTTGAAGATCAAATTGCAGTAGCAGTATGTCTTTTTGAAGGCATAATAAGAGTGACAAATCACATTGCAAACTAGGTAAAGGAGGAGGAAAAAGGTATAGCAGCAAGAGAGGTAATACATGATTTGTGTTTTACTGAAGAGGGAGATATAATTATATTTGATTATTCTTATTTTGATAAAGCACATTGGTGGGAAGTTAATTTTGATAACACAAGTTTCATGAGGAGCATAAAAAGAGGAAAGTTGAGAGTGACTACTAATGTGAAGTTGCAGAATCAGATGAGCAGGGAATTTCCAGTGAGAAAAGAGGAGAAATGGATCCAAGAAAAACATAAAATTCACAAATTTTTATTAGGTTCACTCATGAAACATTTCTTTTCTACCGTAGGTGTTTGATGCAGGAGCATCCATGGCATAGTGGCTATCCTGTTTCAACAAAAAGATGTTTGATTTTAATTTCAATTTTTGTGTGAGTTGAATTTCATGTTTTTTAATGTGAAATTCATATTTTGGAGCGCATTTGGATGTTATTCCATGTTGAAATTTGAATTTGAAATTTGGAGTGAATTTGGAGAAAGCAGGATAGATGGAGATGGCGGTGAATATGTTTTAAAAGCAAAAATCCAGAAAAAGAAAGTGGGGGCGTGGGTTTCATGGAGACCTACAATTTGACTTGTAACTCCAAATTTGAAATTACATGACTCAAAAAATAGGGATCTTGATTGGGAAAAGCAGATTTTTGCTTTATTCTTGAAAGCAAGAAAGCCTTTAAAGCACTATCTTCCATATTTGACAAGTTTGGAGGTTTGGAAAGTTTATTTTATTCATTTTTATTGATGAATTTTAATTTCATTGGCTACTCATAGAGATGGGCATTGATTTTCCTGGGAGTGGGTTGGAATGCAAGAAAATTAAAACTAAATGCATTCACATTGCATTTCATTAGATGACAACTTGTGTTATGTGAAAGTAATTTCATTTTCAAAAGAAGTTTTTCTAGAATATAGGAAAAGACAAGAGAGGGTGTAGCATACCTCCAAGAAGGGTTTTTGATGGTGTTTTTATAGATTGGAGATTGTTTACAGAGGCATAAACATTATTGACAGTTGCAGATTGAAGGGTTGTAATTGTGGAGAGTAGTTTGTTGTTGCAGGTGCTGGAGAGAAGCTTTGATTTGCTAATTGCAAATCATTTTTATTGTGTTTACCAGTATTTTTGTTAGGGATTTTGCAACCCATGTCCTCTTCTGGACTGATTATAATTCATTGCAAATTTTAATCAAATATGAGATAGCTGGTTGCAAGTTGCAAACCAGAGCTTCATTTCTATTGCAAGCAATTTATTTTCTCTGCGAGGAATGTTTTGTTCAATATTGTGTGAGCTATTTAAAATTAGTTCCCATTGAATAATCTAGTTTAATTATCTCCATACATTACAATTTTTTAGGCATCTAGAAAGGATGAATTTAACATATTTTCAAGTGTTTTAGTAGTCTTCAAATGATCACACAACATTTGACACTCATTTACAATTATTAACATATATTTTAGTTACCAAAGAGGAATAAAACATATAAAGAACCAAAAACATTATAGTTTCCATCTTTCATTATTCAAGACACCTCCAAAAGCAATCATATAGAGGTTATCATCAAGAAAAGGATGGATTTTCAAGGTTTCATCTATGGAAAGATCAAAGCTTTCAAGAAAGTAAAGAAGATGATAATATTCAAGTCACCAAATTTGCTTAGTGATGATCATTAGGGTTTCAAGTACCTTCAAAATATTTTGCATGATCAACATAGGGGAGTTGCATAAAAATCATTGAGAAGAGTTGACAATCATATTGGCTATTTAATCCTTCATTATTTTCAAGAAATTTATTCTGAGATGACCTTCTAGAAGGTATATATTCAAAGGCATCCTATTTGAAGATTTATTATTTTAGCTGATTACTTATATTGCAAGCAAACTCTTTTTTGTATGAACTAATGTTATACTTTTTTATTTATTTATCATGCTAAACTTTGAAAAAATTATAAGTTCTTTGACATTTAGATATAGGGAATGATAATTTTTGTGCCTGTGTTTGTTGATTTGTCAAATTGAACAATTTTTTGAAAAGTGCAAGTTTTGTATTGCATGTTGAGTTTTGTATGCAAAAAAAATTAATCAATTTGTTGAATCATATTTTTGTGTTTGACCTAATTCTAAGTTTTGTGTTGTACTTGCAATTTTTATTCTATACATTTAGCTAAAACTTGTGTGAGCACATGTTTAATTATTATGGGTGTTTAATTTCAAGAAAAAAACTATAATAATAGCAAATGTTGAGTAGAAGTGTTGATAAACGTTGTGCCCTTGCCCAAGAACCAAAAATAGGTTATTTTAGTTGATTTAAATTATAGGGTTTTACTTTTCTTCATAAGGGAGCTTTGTGATCTAATTTGAATAAAGGTTATACTTTGTAACACATTATTTTATTTTGTGTTGTCCTAAAAGGGACAAATTAAAAAGCTAGCGAGATTGAGTATTGACTACTAATTGATTCTTTGTGATAGATAATTGCATATGGGTTATGTTGGTGTGAACATTGTGTTTTACCTAACTAGTTCATCACCTATGTCCTATTCACTTACTTAAGTTTACTAGGGTACACATAGGATACTTGTCACTTTATGTCTCAAGTCATAAGATTAAGACTTTATGTAACTTTATGTATCACCTTGGTCTATATAACCAAGGGGTTCTCTTTGTATTCTTAAGTCATTATCATCATATATTTGCATCCTTTGATAGAACATTATTATTCTCACATATTAAATCTCTCTTGTACTTTTATTGAAGCTCCTAGATCTTGAATGACTACATCTTCAACCAAACATTGCATGATATAGAGCATTCTATACCAACTCTTATATGATATCAAAGCTTGTGGGCTTGCTTCTTGTTAATTTTTATTGAGAGATCTAGATTACAAATCTTGGTGGCTCTTGAAAAGTTGAGTATGCTCTTCTCTTGCACTATATGATGACTTGGAGAATAATAACTTGATTGAAACACTGGATTTAGGTGGGTTCCTCTTTGTGGATTTATATTACAGGTTCATTTTGTAGCATGTTGGTGCAAATCTAAGCTCACCATTGAGTTTAGGATATCCAAGAAAGTAATTTTATGCTTTTTATTTGTCCAAATTGGACATGTGAGGCTAGATATACAAGGGTTTGAACTTGGGATGTGGTTGCCATATCTAGAAGGTAGCTATAATTTCGGATCAGTTTGGGTTAAATTTGACCTTGCCATCACATCCAAGAAACCTAAGAATGTAAGGATTAACTATCAAATCATCAAAATCAGACAATTTTACCTCAAGCTCTTAGAAGAATTTTTAGTCCCTTTTTCATATAATCATCCGTATAGTCACCATCACATACACACATTGATGAAGGTATTGCGCAGTGTTAGTGTCATCACTTGTATGAGATATGGTCTTAAATTATATATATGTA
>VDFB02095211.1:187000-324152 GCA_007258455.2 Sequoia sempervirens | reverse complement strand
CACTTTCGCACAAGATGTTCAATTTTAAGCCCAAATTGAAGTGTTTCAAAGCAATAAAATGTATTTTGAGTGTTTCTCTTGCACCCTAGATCGCACGAAGCGCAAGGGGAGAGGATACGCACTCAAAAGACAAAATCACACAAATCAAGCACTTGTTCATTTTATATCCTTCAAAGCAATTGTGAGTTCATTTTAAGCACCAAAATGAAGTGTGAGTTTTGATTGTTCAATTCTTAACCTCAAACAATCTAGTGTGTTTGTCCTAAGATTCATTTTAAGCCCTTTTGCAATGAAAATCAAATTGTTCGTTTTAGACCCAAATGAAAATTAGTGTTCTAAAACGAAATGATAAACAACTTCGTGAAGTAGTGTTGATCAAACACTTAAAGTGTTAAAAAAACACATTGTGTTTTCAAAAAAAATCATCCTCCTTTCGTCTTCGTTTGCTAGCCTCCTCCTTGTTGACTTTTCGCCTTTTCTTGTACCTTGTTCACTTGCCTTTGTTCGCTTTTGGTACCTATAAAAAGAGAGAAAGGATAGTTATGTTGGGACTTAACAAAAGAATGATTAAACACACAATCATATATATAAAAATTCCCTTAACAAGAGGATGATTAAATATACAATCTCATTCAAAAATTCTTTTAACAAAAGGAATGATCACAAAAAAATAACTAAAGGAATGACTTTAAGTAATCACACCTACAACTAAAGGATTGTTTTTAATAGTTAAAAGGAAAGAATGATTTCAAATGGACACCTCTTTTCCAAAAGATTTCAAAGAATAATTCTACCTTTTTAACAATTTAAATGTGAATCTCGAAAAAAAAAAAATCAAAACTCCCTTCATTACCGTTGTTTGTCATACTTAACAAATATCTTGTTGGGAAGATACAACAAAAATTAGCACATCAATGACTGTTAATTCAAAAACTCCTATCACAGACCAAACAAACCAACGTACCAGCTAGTTTGACCACTACCTCAAGATTTTTGGTGATTTGACATATAGCAATAAAGACATTTGAATTAGGGAGGAATGAGACCTCAACCAAACATATTATTTGGTGAGTTGGTGCGTAATAAAGGACGCAGCAAATGAAAACAATGCTAAAAGTTTATTAAAATTTCTATGGCGTTGGATAAAACCAATCTTGACTCCACTCTTTTCTACCATCGATAGAATAGTAGTTTAATATTGACTCACTGTTTTGACCATATTCATCATTGAGCTTTTAGCTAACAGGAATTGCAATCATTTTTATTTTTTATTTTTTTATTTTCTGCTCTTTGCAGGTTTAGATAAACCCCTCTACAACGTCCCTGCTACTGCAATTAGCAAGGTCAGAGGATCTGCGCAGAAGAAGCAAGGGCGCAGTAAGACTTTTAAAAAAAATGCTAAATAGTTGGTGTCCACTATTTAAGACTAGCATAAAACTGGAGATCACACACTCGCCCAGGAAGACATGTCCACGCATACACTATATCAGCAATTGCAGCCACTGAAGATGATATGTTAAGTCATTACTAATGTGTAAGACCATCCTTTTCTCACGTCTCCCTGACTTCATTAATGACTGGAGACAACATTTTTAATGGTGGAACAACAAAAATAACTGTCAGATGGGCGCCTCCCTGCAGAAGATTGTGCTATCTAGATATTTGCAAAAGCATTTCTTTATCTAAGCATTACAAGAAAAAACATCAAATCACAGTATTTGCAAATCTGCAAATGATAATTTCAATGACACATGATGCTTTATTTATGTGCCTTAAATTGTGTGCATTGTTCACTCATCTGGTAGACGTCTCTGAACCTGCAAAATGACTCAATATATTAAGTGATCTATGTATCATAATTGTTAGACTTTGTACGCCATTATACCAGGAAAAGTTTTAAACAAAGGAACAGCTGAAACGAAGAACCCATGGTACGCCATCATAAAGGTAAATGTCTCTTGACTAGTGTTGCAAATGGCGTAACAATCACTCAGATTTACCATAAAAATGCCTCAGAAACTATTAAACAGGTCCAACTTAGAGAAGGTTAGCGTACAAAGCAGTCTCATCGAAGGGTGTGCAGAAATTTCAAATCACATGTAACACACATTCAGAAACTCATTGCATCGTATGTGATATTGCATAAAGACCATGCAGAGCAAAGGGAAAACAATAAATGAAGGAGCTTATTCTCGCTTAACATTAAAAATATTGAAAAGACTTTAGAAGCTTTCATGGTCTGTCCTATTTTTATGATATGCACCGAATAGATTTAAATGTTGAAAGGCAAAGGAAAACAAAGCAAGGAGCCTAATGATCCCTCCACAACCTCTCTTAAATCAGATTATAACAGAAAGCCCTCCTTCTAGCGCCAAATGTAGGCATCCTTTTAAAATCTGCAAACAACTCAACTTCAAGCATGGGTTAGTGTTATGCAAACTCTATTAAAATGCCTCTATGAAATACCTTGTGAATGCTTCCAAATGCAACAAATGATACTAGAAAGACTAAAGCATTGTGAAAACAAAATCAAGTTACCTATTCCATAGTGGATTGGTGTCACATGTGCTAGTGACCCTTTCCCAATCCTTGATCAAAGCTCAAGATGATAAAATGCAAATGGAGATGATGGAGTGAAATGGACAAGATCAAATCTCAAATGAAGAGTAACCTTGCATAAAATTGTGGATCCATGAATGAGAATAAGGCCTCATTTTATAGATTTTGTTGATGAGAGATTGGCCAAGATGGTGAATGTGGGACTAAAGATCCTCCAATGAGAAGATGACACTTGTCAAGTGGTGAATGGTCAATGGTTGTGCAAGATTTGAAGAGTGCCCATGAGAGGGAAATTTGAATTCAAATTTGCAATAAATTTTGAGAGGGGACAAGAAAAACAACAATAAATGCAATGTTTGACTTGTCATGTTGAGGGAAAATGAGTGTTTTAATAAATCAATAAAATTGATTTATTGTGCAAGTGGCTAGATCTAGATAATGCAAGTGGGATGGGATTAAAATTTAATCAGGGTTAGATGATGATTATGCTGATTTAATGCTGATTAGGTGAGTTGACTTTTAAGACTTTGATAATTGATTTATTTAAATCAGAAAATGATGGAATATGATTTAGGATTTGATTTAAATGGCTTGCTTGATTTATTATTAAAAGATTGATGATAATTCTCATTTGATTTTAAATAAATAACCTTAGGCCATGAATGGATGAAGGTGATGACTGGATCCAATGCAACATCCAGTTCAGTTGATGAATGAACCTGATTAAATGCATAATGTAAATTTTGCATGTCTACAGAGAGTATCATCGGGAAGGGGAGTCTAGCCATCCGAGGGCACTATGCGTGAGAGTACCACATACGAGCACAAAGCGTTAATCCCAGGTTACATACTATATTAGGAAGGGTACATTGAACTATCTTAATTATTTAATTATTAACTCAATAAGAAGTTAAAGTTATTAACTATTAATAATTTTATATTCATATTTATATGAGCAAGTAAATAGAATATATATATATATATTAAAAAAAGAAAGAAGGAAACAAGATATAATCAAAACAAAATACAATAAATCAAAAATATTCATTTCCTTTTTAATTAAAAAGGTATGATAAAAAAATGTGGTGGGACCCATGCCTTTTACAAAAGAAAAGAAAAGAAAAAGCAAAAAAATATATATCAAGTTTGAAGTGGGGCACACAAGCTGGGAGGAAATTGTGTTAAAAGAAAACAAAATAAAACATACCCTAAAAGGTACATAGCCTCATACTTGCCTTAAAGTAAAAAAGAAAACAAAAGAGGACAACACATGAGTCTGCAACCACCTGTCAACACAAACAAAGGGTTTTTTAAAAACAAGTAAACACCTTGCACATAGGGAGACTGCCTTATTCCCACATAGCAAGGAGGGCAAATTAGGAGGTAATAAAGAAGTAGAGGAGAATGGAGAATTCATTCCGTTTTGGGGAAAGAGAGGAAAGACCGAAATCAAAGGGGGTTGCATTCAACTAGAATGAGTGAAGACCTCTGCAATATTAAATTCATAGGTCAATTTATGGTTTCTTGAAATTCTTCAAAATGTGTATCTTCTCCAATCTGCTTGTGTAATATTCAATTTATTTGTTAAAGAATTTGTGTGTTATAAACACATACATATTTGTGAAGTGATTTTATTTATATTGGTCAAGAATGGGAAGCATTAAATCCAAGCACACAGAGGTAGCCTATACAAGATATCTTATAAACTGAGTGGACTAGTTCAAATAAATATTTTCTAATATGGTCACTAATACTGTAAATGCACAGTTATTGGCAGATTTATGTCAAACAAGTGAACCAAATCATGAAAGAAACCATGATGCGAGTATGAGTATTACAGTCATAAATAAATAGTATAATGTGAACTTGGTATTGCATTTTGCTTTGTCAATGGACCCTGTTATAATATGAGAGGTTACCTACCTGTTGGCTTGATAACGGGTTAAGATAGTCAATTGTTTTCTTTGATCTTACTGTAAAATTAGTTTTGAGATGAGAATCAATCACTAAAGAAATGTTTAATGATTATTTTCCCTTAAAGGAAGCATCATAAAATTTAAATAAAATTATAGGCTGCAGGTGCATGTGTGCACCCTGTATAAGTACATATCCAATGCTTCCATTTGGAGGCCAAGAGTGTGCACTCCTATAACTATAATGCATATTCAAAGCAAATAAATATTGTGGTAGTTCAAGTCAGTAAGGGGCTTTGAACTCTTTTTGGGACAACTGAATATTGCCTATTTGGTGATGCCTTTCTGTTGGAGACTTGATTTGATCTTGAGTAGAAATTTCTACAATAGTAACTTTTGGGTTGTTTTTAATCAGGGTAGCAAATTTTTTGTTATTATTAGATTTTAATACCCATGATTCCTTTGATAAGTTGGATGTGTTATATGTTTCTATTTGTCATCAAAATGTAAGTATTGATCTATAATCTATAATAGAATTATTACCACTAATTTCATGGATGCCTTTTATCTTTCACATTAGATTGAATATGAGTATTATTTCCATGGGTGTATATTGGAAGTACTTTATCAGCTTATGTTGTTCATTTACAACATTATGATCAGTAGACTAATCATGACCATCCATATCATGATTGTACTAAGTGCACATTCTGAGATTATATGCTATGTTTAAGATTGAAATATGTTCTACAACTTGTTGCTCTTGCCAACAGTTAGTTGTGCTATTGTCAAGAGTACAAGTGCTACATTATATACTAGTAATTTTTAGTTTAAGGGCTCTATAGGGTAATAGTTCTAACCCCATATTTGAAGTCCATGTGATCACTGCAGTGTACCATGATGAATTGTGAAATTCCTACATTCAATAATCTAAGAGGTTCTACATTTATTACCAAACTTCTAATGCAAGATGAGTTAGTTGAATCTAAAATCTATACAAGAAACCTAGTGATTGGTTGTCTGATATAAAAGGAAATCCATGCTAATTTTGTTTCAAGCGAAACCTAAAGGCTTAATCAATTGTGTTAGAGGGAATTATGATTGGAAATGTAGTCATAGGAATAAGCCCTATTGCTTGACTAAATGACATGTAAAAAAAATGTTAATACTTCAACATGTGAAAAGGTGCAAGTAACTACTAGGAAAAACCCGAGGGTTCAAATAATAAACAAATGTTTGGCCAAGGTAGTTAATTCAAAAGGAAAGGCCTATTTGAATTAAGTTGGGTCACATCATGGGTAGGACATATGCTTAGATATTGCTTGAGGCATTAATAGGTTGCATGTGTCAATTATCCCATAGTTGCATAGATTTCACACTTGTTGGCCACAGATTGCTAGACTCTTCGTGATGGGACGAGCTCCCTTCTTAGGGTAGCATGGGGAAGCCTATGGCTTCATGGCAGGGAGGAAATTGTTCTAGTGATGCTCTCTCTCTCTCTCTCAACTTCCACTTCATATTAAAGCCAAAAATGGTATGGTTTTGATAATGCAAATGATGTTAAGTTGATTATTTTGTGTCTTATTTACTTAAATGAGTAAATGATTTGTATTTTTCATTTCCAATATGATAACATAAATTTTTTTTGAAAGGGCATGGCTGATATAGGTAAATTGGTTGCTTATGTTACCAACCGATTTCCAAGAGGTTAAGGAAAAGGGATGAAGAAGGTTTGTCTTAAATTGTTTTTATTTCAAATATGGAATCTAACTTTATTTTGTTAAAGGTTACATGGTTCTTATCTTAGTTTATAAATATTTTCGATATCTTGCCCTAATACTATGAATAAGATAGTTGTTAGGATGGATGTTCATATGCAAACCTAGTAGTTCTTGTTACCTTATTATGAAAACAACTTGCTTCTTATAGATGCAACCATGGAAGCTTTTGGCCATTCATTATGATTGTGCAGTTGTGCAATAATTTTTTGTTGGTAGGTGAGCAATATTTCTAGTACTCATTGCATGTTAGGTGTTGATGTTGTAATCAATGAAGATATTTTATGTAAGACAATAAATATAGATACACTTGTGATTGTGTATTGAGTTGGAGATATGGATAGCAAAATATTTACTTGTGATGTGTTAATGCTATTTTGTTTTACAATTAGTTGGATGTGTTAATGATGGGTTGTGATCATTATTCCAATTGTGTTGATTATATAGTAGATACTTGGTCTTGTTCTTAAGGAGATGGACTTTGGTGGACATGTTTGGGTTGAAGCATGACATTTAGAGGCGATCTTGGTTTCAATTTCTCATCTTTCATGCTTGGACATGATGGAGGATGTGGAGTATTATGGTTAATATAGTGGTCACTTGGTAGATGTAGATTCTTTGTCGAGCCCATGAATTCAAAAGAGTTAGTCAGTTCATCATGATTATACCTTTTGTGGTTAGTTCATTTTCTTGGAGCTCCTTATGCTTTTTGAAATGTGAATGTAAAATGGAAGAATGTTAGAATTTGATGAGGGCACACCACCTGAAATCCACACAAATCACAATAATAGATACCAACATAGAAGATGCGAGACATAAAATAACTCACTTTCAATTATTTTCAAAAAATAAAATTCAAAATTCAAAACTTACAATGCTACAACCTCATGGGATCGATTCATTACAACAAAATAAACTTTGAAAATAGAATATATTATTTGGAGCCATAATCTGCACTAATGGAGCCACCTTCTACAACCCCCCACTTATCTCTTTTTATTTTACCCAATAACCACCCTAGAATGTTCTAGAAAGTGTGACTTTCCCTTTTGTTTTGGCGTCAAAAGTCTCGCCATTTGATTTCTTGCCTAGGAAGATATTTTAATGAAATTCAATTTTTAGTGGGGCAGCTTCGCGAGGCCATAAATTTTGATCTAGGTGTCCTATTTGCTATTATGACATGTCATTGGAAAGCTCTCGAAGAGATCTACAACATTGAACCCATTAGAGATTGGTTCGTCCAATTTTCAAGTTGTTTTGAGGCCTCTAAGGTTTTCATATTTGAATTTGAAGCTACATTGGAGAAATTTCTCGAGATGAAAACTTTAATATCTCCCAAACTGTATAGGGTATTGAGACAATTCTTTCATGATCGAAAATGTTTTTCCATTCTGCTCCTTGGGGTAAATTTTTAGGTCCATACAAGCCTGTTTAGGATGACTTTCTAAAAATAGTAAGAGACCGTTTTTCACCTTTTTTTGACTTATGACTGTCTTACACCCCTTTAGTGCCATCATGGGACTCAAAAAAACTAAAGAAAATAAGAAACACCATTGGATGTTCCTGCATCAAACAACCAGGGTAATTTGAAAAGTGACCCTATCACCTCTCAAGAGTTAGAGGGAAACCAAGATGGTTAACCTCAGCCTTAGACAACCATGATGAATCTTCAACATGCCTTCCTCTCCATTTCACCAAGTACTCCACATATTGCCTGTTTCTTGTTCTTCTACCCACACGACTATCCAAAATTTCTTCGATCTCCTTTTTTGAAGTAGGTGTTGGAATATTCCACTGTGCTTCTATTATTTCTTCATCAAATACTCCTTCATGATATTTTGTTAAATCCGAAATGTTAAACACAGGTGAAATATGAATTTCATCAAACAACTCTACCTCATATGCATTTCCTGAATCATGCTTCTTTAGGATCTTGCACGGTCCAAACTTGTTCATCTTTAACTTGTTGTATGTACTAACTACAAATGAACCATGACTTCATCTCCTACCTGGAATGTAATGTCCCCTTTTTGGGATAACCCTAATTCTTTCCCTAGAAACACAGGTTAATACGATTAGGGTTACAACTTATTGATTAAATGCTTCAAGGAGGTGAATCTTGATTTATATCCTGCAACCATAGTAGATAATATCGGAGTATAGTATAACCAAATATATAATAAATATAATTGTCTATCTAACATATCAAACATGTATAAATATCCTCATCTATTTGCACAATACAATTATATAAGCCAAACCACATCATATTCAAGGAAGTTCAATCATAATAGGAATTGGATGGGAAAGATAAGTTTGCCCAAAGCTATCCATCTAATCCCAAGAGTAGATATACCATCCCTCTTGGCTTGTGATGGCATGACATACCGTCATCCACCCTAGGAGTGGCATGCTTAGGGGATAAACTTGTACCTTCTTTCCTTATCCATCCTCATCCCCCTAATTATGATTGAGGATCCCTCAACTCTAATCCAACAACCAACCATGTGTAAGTTGAGGGCAAGGTTACCATATGAGGCTTGTAGACATCCTATCCCTAAGCCCAAGAGCGGATATCACTCCCTTGGCTCCCGATGGAACGACACTTAGTCATCCACCCTAGGAGTGGTGTACTTAGAGACAAGTCGTACAAGTCTAGTACCTTCTCAACCTATCGACATTTCCTCCCAACCACCTCCATGATTGTTTGATGATGATGATAAAAATAATTACAAAATATATACAATTGCATACAATGATTATAACAAATGTATCACAATAATTAGGTATCCAAAACATACTAGCTATGCTATGAGAATTAATAGTAATATGTATTATTTCCTTATCCTAAAAGATATCAATGGATCACATTAATTAGATAAATATCTTAAGTGTAAATTTCATTCAACAATAATTTATTTATCAAACATATAAGTTACAATATATATTCATCAAGCATATTATATATATATATATAATTACCAACTATTATTAAATCCTTAATTTATCTAACAATCCTTAGTCGTTGATTTCAGATTGTATTTATTCACATTTATTATTAAGCATTCATTCATTCTTATTTAATTTATGAATACTTACCTTTGACTGATCTTTAACATAAATTTTAATTATTCTTTTAACATAAATTACTTACAGTTTATTTGGTCGATCTGTAGATTTTCTTTGTTTAATTTTTTTCCACAATACATCCTTGATGATCTGATTCATAGAGAATGTATTTTATAAATGATTTGTTGTTCATGATATATTCTTCTCTCCTTCTCAATTGATCCATATGCTAACTGAAAATATGTATAAACCTAAAACTATGGCTTATGATTCTCAATTTATAAAGTATTCCCCTTCTCTTCATCGCTGCTCTCCTTCTCTCTTTTATATTCCCTATAAATCCCTTTTTATTCCCAAGAGAGGTGTCTTCTATAAGAGGGAATGACTTTACATGAAAAGAGATTTGCACCTTTTCATAAAGTGATAATAACAATTTGATTTGATTATGAAATTGCTGCTTTAATTTAACAAACACTGTTGGTGATTATATTTCATTTTGTATTATTTATATTTATTATTTTATGTTTATTGTTTTATATTTTATGTTATATGTTTCTTAATATATTTGTTATTATTATTATTTTATTTATACTTTAGTATTGGTATATTCTGATAATGACATTTAATTTGTTAGTATTTATATTTTGATATTTATAATGTTATATTTGATAATTATAAATTATAATTATAATATTATATTGTGATAATTATAATTATAATATTATATTGTGATAATTATAATTATAATATTATCTTGTGATAATTATAATTAAAATAATATTAAATTACTAATATAGTATATATTTTGTTATTTATCTTATTTATTTATTTGCATTTTAATATTTTATATCTTACAATTTCGGGGTCATGACATGGAAATCCTTATACCTCCTTTTCTGATCTAACTTAGCCTTATATTGTGAGTTCATCTTATTGATATGTTTCTTCAACTCTTCATGCAAATTCTTCATGTGCTCTATAAAATCTTCAGCCTCAACACTATTCTTCTCCCCTTATCCATCTTTCTCAGTTCAAAAGTAGTTCTTGGAATGGTGATTTGCCGGTGCTCCTATTGATAAAATTGTTGTAAGGAAATTCTGCCTATGGTATAATCAAGTCCATCCCTTGGGCTTATCTCCTTCTAAAAATCTTAGTAGGTTACCCAAACTCCCATTCACCACCTTCATTTGTCCATTAGTCTGTGGATGGTGTGCAGAATTTAACTTGAAATATGTCTTCAACTTCTTCCATAATGTCCTTTAGAAATAATCAACAAATTTGGTATCTCTATTTGAAACTATACTCTTCAGTAGACCATGTAGTCTCACTACCTCTCTGAAAAACAACTCCATAATATGAACAACATAACTGGTCTTGTGACACAAAATGAAATGTGCCATCTTTGAAAATCTATCTACCACCACAAATATCGAATCATGCCCTCTTTGTGTCCTTGGAAAGCCAAAAAAAAAATCCATGCTAATGTCCTCCCACAGCCTCGTAGGTACAAGTAATGGCTAATACAATTTAGTTTTCTGGCTTGTTCCTTTCACCATCTGACATACTCTACAACTCTGCACAAAATTCTTCACATCTTGTTGTAACTGTGGCTAGTAATAATTTTCACTAATAAGAGCAATGGTCTTATCTCGACCGAAATGCCCAGCCAATCCTGGACACTATGCTTCTCCTTGATTAGATTCTCTCTCATGGAACTCCTTGGAATGCACAATTGGCTTCCTTTAAACAACATCCCATCTTGGATTAGGAAATCTAAACATCTTGTCCTATCCAAAGTAATATGTTCCAAACAAACCTTCCAAGCTTTTGCAATGTTTGGATCTTTAGGATGCAAACTCTTGAGTTCATTGAACCCAACAACCTCTATATTCATCTCTATCAACAAATTTTTCCTTCTACTCAAGGCATCTACGACTCTATTTGACCTTCCACTCCTATGCTTCAAAATAAAAGTATAGCTCTACAAAAACTCAACCCATTTTAAGTGCCTTTGATTTAACTTTCCTTGACTATTGAGATACTACAAAGCGTGGTGATCAGTATATAAAACAAATTATTTTGGCAACAAATAGTGTCTCCATTTCTTCAAAGCTTGAACTATAGCATAAAAATCCTAATCATAGAAAAAATATTTCTTCTTAGCATCATTCAACTTCTCACTAAAATAGGCAACATGCTTACCTTCTTGACTCAAAACAACTCCTATGGCAGTGCCATTAGCATCACAATCTACTTGAAAGACCTTATTGAAATTTGGAAGTGCCAAAATAGGTTGCTCTGTGAATTTCTTCTTCAACATATCAAAACTATTTGCTACTCCTACAGTCCATTTAAAATCCTTTTTGTCCCCTCTCATTGCCTCAATTAGAGGTGCACAAATACTTCTGAAATTCTTAATAAAATTTATGTAAAAACTTGCTAGACCATGAAATGACCTTACCTCTGTAAAGGTAGGCCATTCAATGATAGCTCTCACCTTCTCTAGATCCATTTTAAGACACTCTATTGAGACAACAAATCTGAGATACACCAACTCTCTCTTCACAAAACTACATTTCTTCAAATTAATCAACAACTTCCCCCCCCCCCACTTAGCTTCTCAAAAACTCTTCGGCTATGCATCAAATGCTCCTCCAATGTCCACTGAAAATCAAAATATCATCCAAATAAACAATAACAAAATTTCCTAAAAATTCTTTCAATACCTCATTCATAAGCCGCATAAATGTGCTCAGTGCATTGGTTAGCCTAAAAGGCATGACTAACCACTCGTACAAGCCCTCTCTAGTTTTGAAGGTTTTCTTCCATTTGGATCTGGTGATATCCACTCTTCAAATCTATCTTTGTGAAGTACTCAAATCCACTCAAACAATCCATAATGTCATGCATTCTCACCAGTGGGAAAGCTATACTTGATGGTGATCTTGTTGATGGCTCTAGAATCTGTACACATCCGCCTATCCCCATCCTTCTTTGGTGCTAGTATTGCAGGTACAACACATGGACTCAAACTCTATCTAATTAATCCCTTCCGCAACAACTCTTGCACTTGTTTTTTCAACTCTTCACTCTATGTTGGAGTCATAGGATGAGCTGCCTTATTCAAAAAACTGGCTCCAAGAATTAGGTCCATCTGACTAATCTTTCTTACTGGAGGCAAACCTTCAGGTATGTTATCAAAAACAATATCTTGGAACTCATTCAACATATCTGAAACCTCTACACGTACCTCATTAGTATCTTCTTTATCAACTCTAGGAATCAATGTAAAACACATATGCTCATGCCTCATACCTTCTAGGAACTTTATTCCATCAACCAAACAAATTCTTGCATTACTACATACCTTTTCTTCTACCTCCCTCAGGGCTTTCAACTTATGACGAACTCCATCCTTTGTCAAGGAATATGTGTTACCATGTCCATCATGCACCGCTCGCTAATCAAACTACCACAGTCTGCCTAACAGCATATGAAAAACATCCATATGAATAATATCACACAATACCTCATCAAGATAATTTTCAATCTTAAACTTTACCAGACATTGTTCATTTACCAAAGCTTTATGGTCCTTCTATAACCAAGCAATATGGTATGGATTTAGATGCCTTCTTCTCTCCAACCACAACTTACTAACCATATGATCTTCTAAAACAAGGTTATCAGTAATACCTCCATCAATAATAACATTGCAAACTTTAACTTCACACTTACATCTAGTGCGAAACAAATTCTTCCTTTGAGTTGGTTCTTTCTCCTCATTCAATAAGGCTCTTCTAGTAACAAGAACCTCTCCTCCATCTACACCCTCAGAATGTGAACACTCAACATCTTCATCTACATATGCAACTTGTGCATTACCCTCAGGTCTTCTATTTTCCCTTCCTTGATGTTGAGGACACTCATAGGCTCTCTGTCCTTCTTCTCCACACTAGAAACAGGTTCCATGGAAGCATCATCTTCCCGGTCCTTGTCTAGATCTTCCTCTTCCTCTTTGGTATCCATTATTTTGATCACGAGGAAGATATGAGTTATCTCCTTTCTAACTTTGGCTGCTACTAGATCCTTCACCCTTCTTTTGATCTTCATTTTGACCTCCATATGATCGTCCACTAGTCTTTCCACCATGACCCCCACCTCTTTGCTTGCTTTCAAATCTTCTATTCAACTTTTCTTCTACCTTCAAAGCAAATTGATATGCATCTTCAATGGTAGACATTCTTACCAAACCCAACTCTTCTTGAATACTTGGCTTCAACCTATTTATGCAATGAGAAAATTTCTCCTTATTGGCCTCAAAATGGCCTATTCTGATCAAGACATGGTAGAATTCTTTTGTATACTCCTTGACAGATTTTTCCGCTTGTTTCAACCCTTGCATCTTCTTCAACAAATCTAGCTCATAATCCATAAGAATGAACTATCTTTTTAATTTGTCCACCATACGATCCCATCTTGTTATTTTCTCTTTTCCTCTTCAATTTATTTCTAGTTGTACCTCTTTCCACCAAATATTCGCATGACCTTTTAGCTTGGTCTTTGCAAATTTGACCCTCTCAAAATCTTCCACCTCCTCATACTCAAAGTAATCTATATCGTTGATCCAATCAATCAACTCTTTTGGGTTAATATTTTCAGAAAATGTAGAAACATTGATCTTTGGCCTTTTCCCAATCTTAGAGATGGCCTTAAATAATCTAACTTGCTCTGGATCTACTACATCTTGTTCTTCTTTGAATTGTTCTTCATTTTCAGCTTCATCTTCACTTTCATCTCCTCTTCTTGGCTCAAACCCTCGACACAACTCCTCTTGCGGTGCTTGAACTTGTCTCTATAGGGCTCTAAAACCCTCTTTTGGTACAATAACATTCCTTCCACCACCATGATTTCTTTGCAGAGGAATTTTGATCACTTTTCTCAGAAACCCACAACCACAAGTCTTGGTGCAAACTGTCTCACATTCGATGATTTGTTTACACATTCAGGAAAACCTGCTCTGATACCACTTGATGAGGGCATACCAACTGAAGCCGATAGAAAATAACTCACTTTCAATTATTTTCAAAAAATGAAATTACAGATTCAAAACTCACAATGCTACAGCCTCATGGGCTCGATTCATTACAACAAAATCAACTTTGAAAACAAAATATATTATTTGGAGCCACAATCTGCACTAATGGAGTCACCTTCTACAACCCCCCACTTATCTCTTTAAATATTTTACCCAATAACCGCCCTAGAATGTTCTAAAAAGTGTGAATTTCCCTTTTGTTTTGGCGCCAAAAGTCTCACCATTTGATTTCTTGCCTAGAAAGATATTTTAATGAAATTCAATTTTTAGTGGGGTAGCTTCGCAGGGCCATAACTTTTGATATGGGTGTCTAATTTGCTACTATAACATATCGTTGGAAAGCTCTCGAAGAGATCTCCAATGCCAAACCTATCAGAGATTGGTCTGTCCACTTTTTGAGTTGTTTCGGGGCCTCTAAGGTTTTCATATTTGAATTTGAAGTTGCATTGGACAAATTTCTCTGGAAGGAAACTTTAATATCTCCCAAACCATATAGGGTATTGAGAAGATTCTTTCGTGATCGTAAATGTTTTTCAGTTCTACTCCTTGGGGTAAATTTTTAGGCTCATACGAGCCCGTTTAGGCCAACTTACTAAAATTAGTAAGTGACTTCTTTTTCCTTTTTTGACTTGTGCTTGTCTTACACCCCTTAAGTGCCATCATGTGACTCAAAAACTAAAGAAAATAAGAAAAAAATGTTTTTTTGGGTGATGCAAGATTTCCCCTACACCACTGGATGCTCCTGCATCAAGATTATATATGCTATTCACCTTACATATCCTAAGGTCAAATCTAACTTAATTTTTGTAGACAAATAAATAATTTCTTTATCTCTAATAATCGTGGGGTGGATAAACCGAGAGGTCCATGTGATCGTGGCAACATGATTATTTTATTATTTTTGATAACTTGAAATATTGTTGTAATGAGACTTTGATGAGGGGTTTACATAGTATATTTGTAAGAGTACTTTCTATTATTAGTGGATGTAAGATGTAATCAATACTTTATTGGAGAGTGCTTGGGAGTGACACATGCCAATTTGAGTGGTAAAATTCAAAGATGTTTGTATTATAAATATTTTCTACTTTAAGATGACTCTACACATGTAAAGGGTGTGAAATTTTATACCTTGACATTTTGAAGTCTTGTTTGAGTCCATGGTACTATTTTTAGGTGGCTTGTTAAACTTTCTTAAGTACATATATTGGAGGTATGGAAGAAATGATTTGTAGAACTTATTGGTAGAGGAGGAAGAGTGTAGATCTAATTAATGTATTGTGAAGAAGCTATGTGAATATATTGTAATCATGTTTATTTGATAATATTTTGAGTTGTGTGGTGTTTTGGAGCTTGAATTTTTTCAGATTTTTCCAAAATATTTTAGTATTATACTTGTAATTGTTTCTATTATCTCTCATTTTTTTTTTCAAAGTATTGTTTACATGTCCCAATGTTGCTTTTTTAATTTGATTTTAAAATATTCTCTTCGAAAGATTAATATAGAACTATCTACACATTTAGTAGTTAAGTTTTATTTTCAAATTTAATTGCTAAAGAGTTTGCAGCCTTTTTTTCTCACAACGCCAATTTCTTTTATGGTTCTTTGTTAAAGTTGATTACAAAACGGATGTCAATACTTGTTTAAATTCATACATATTGTTAAAATGGTTGTTTCCCATTTTAGTATTGGGGCTTATCTTTATAACGCTATAAAAATACTGAATTTAAAGATGCTTGTACTGACGTTGTGTCCTAGAATCACAAATCTACCAATATATAGACACCCAATGGCCTTGGTTTGATCTAGATTTCTGAAAATAGAAATTTGAACTTCTAAAATATAAAAAAAAATCAATTTTGAGAGTGGAAATATGTATTGAGAAAATACCTGAAACAACTTAAAGATATATGATACTAAAGAGCTAGAAAATTCAGAGACATGTTACATAATTGGAGCCAAACTGTTACCAAAAATATTGACTTTTGAAAAACTTAAATTTATGACCGTTGGAAATAAATTGTAAAATGGTTGCTGCTGAATTTTTTTAGATGGAACTCAATTTTAATTGTCCAAAAATTCTTAGAGAAAATTGAAACAAGGGTACAGTTAGTGACTCAAAATCAGTTTACATTGACTTTGATATTGATTTTTAATTAATTAGCAGATAAGCTATATATAAAGTGAATGTAGGTTGAGTCGAAACTTGTCTCACCCTGTAAATAGGTTACCTGAAACCATTTTCACCGGTTTAATTTTTTGTGTTTAATTTTTTCGTTGCTTTTGCATGCTATTTTCCACCACCTGAGCATCACATATTCTTGCAAAAACATTACCATAGTTTTCTTGCTACCGTTTCATAAGAAGTTTCTTAATAAAGGAATGACTTTGAGAGGAAGTTCTAAATAAATGAATGGTTTGGTCGAAGGAAAAAATAATTTTAATTGTATTTTAGTAGATGTATGGATATAGTTTAGACTGATATGACAATATTATTATGGTGCTATATAATTAATTATTATTTAGATATTTTAAATATATTTATTTAAAAAATATATATTAATGATTATAATATTAATTAAATATCTTAAATATATTTATTTAAAAGATATTTAGAGTGTTTATATTAATTTTTTTATTTAGTATGGATTATGCTTTTAAATGAATGTATTTAATATTATAAAATATAAAATTATTTTTTATTCATGAAGAGTTGATTTATTTAATACATATTTTTAAAAAATGGCATCCTTATTTTAATAAGGTAATGAATGGTTTGACATGGAGCCCGACAATTATTTTATTATTACAATTATTTTTTATTAGGAAAAGCAGGTTTTGAAGGGGGCCTAAAACCCTTTACAACGAAGAGAAGCTGCAAAAAGACTAAAGCAATAAGACCCACAACCCACAAAAGACAAAAAGCTAACTAAAGATAAAACCAAATAACCCGTCAACAACCCTACAATAAAACATCAACAACAAGGTTGACCAATCAAAAGCAACAACAAAGCTACAACATTTTATCAAGAACATTGGTCGAGGCCATATTTTCAACAATGACCCCCTCGTGCATCTCGACCACATCCTTTAGATCCTCAAATGAAATGGCAACCCTTTTCTTCGTCTTGCTCCTCATTCTCAAGCACAAACCGACCTCCAAATTCTTCTCCACGTTGGGCCCAATATCCTCAATCTTCTCCTTCAAATTCATACAATTAACTTCTTCAATGGGCTTCTCATGTTCTCCCAGATCCAGAGACTTTCCAGTCCACTTTAAAGCTTTCTCATTTAAAATAGAGAGACCCTTAGCACTAGATTTCAAGGATTTGTTACTAATACTAACAACAATATGCAAATCATCACTAATCTTGCTAATTATTTCTTCCACGTTAACAAACCTCTCCTCAATAGTCCTTTGGATAGCCATTTCCAGAGAGGTTATCCTATCCTCATGACTTTTATCAAGTCTATCAGCATCAACAACAAGTCTATCAAGAATTACATTCATAGTCTTAACCTTACCTTTAATCGACCATTCCTTTTGGCTGCCATGCATTAACATAACACAAACGTCTTGCCAATTTTTAAGCTAGACATTAAGCTCCTTCACTTCCGAGAAAAGCCACTTCACAAGTGAAAGAAAATTGCGATTTTCATCCTCTACCATTCTACAGAACAGGTCCATGTTAATTTCATCCCAATTGACCGGTGGCACAGAATGAGAACCAACATTTTCAACAGGATCCTCCTGAGCCCCCTCTTTGTCCTCTAAATCCTCCTCAATAGGGGAATCATCCACTTCAATAACCTCCACTTTGGCACAGTGCTTATCAGGCATATTCACTAGGTTTTCCATAATTTCAAGCCGCTCTGCCTTCACATCACTCCCCTTAACCTACTCAATGCCAATAGGAGAATCTAAATTAGCCTAGTTAGGGCTAGGCCCCTTGGAACACACCATACCCTCATTTTCCTACCCAGTATCCTCCATAGGATGCTCGATACCCTCAAGGTCATCACCCGGGCCATGTTTAACATTAGGAACAGGGGACTTCTACACTTCACTCGAAAAACCATCACTCAGAACATGTTTGACATTAGAAATAGGGGATTTCTCCACAACTCTCGAAACATCCACCTTCTGCTTGCCAGCCTACTTCTCTTTCCTAGGGCATTTTTTCTTCTCCTTCACATTCTTCTTCATCGAAGGCACCACAAATTCCTTCATTTCAATATCAGTTTCATAACCCTTGGATCAAGATTCAGAATTCTTGGAAACATCAATAGACTCACTCTCCTCCTCCAACGATTCCTCATAATTAGAATCATCTTCCTCAGAATCCCCTTCACACTCCTCCATTGACTCATCGGTTTCATACCCTATATTTTTTCCACCCTTTTTACGAGTCGGGTCTTAGGAGAAACATGAACCATCTTCAACTTATTGTGCTCAAAAATTAGATTCATAAGGCCTTCATGGAGAATAGCCTTCCTAGGGTTCTTCCTATGATCCTTGATACTTGTTTCCATAGAAAGAAGGAGGTAAAAAGGAAACGAAACCAAAGAATTATGGCAGAAGTGATTCAATAACATGAAGTGATAGCCATAGATAATAGAATACTTTCCCTCCAGAGTGAAGAGTTGCATAATGGCCAGAGCAATATCCCTCCAAAGCAGCTTAATAGATTTGTGTGCATACCCACCACTTCCAATAAACTTAAGCTTCTTCTTCTCAACGCCTTTGAAGAAATTGGCTAAGGTCGTCTTGGTTGCAACCCTATCTCTGTAAAATTTCCTTCCCTTGGAAGGTAGACAAGTAACCTCAACAATGAATTCCTCATTGATGTTGAATTCCACACCCTTATAGCGCAAAACCCTATTGTTCCACCCACTAACAAAAGCCTCTGTCACTTCAGGGTTCAGACCATGGAGATTCAACAAATAGGGGCAGACACCACCCTTCTCCAGATGCTCCCAAACAGTTTTATTGCTACTAAAATCCTCACAAGAGCTCAACTCCACTTTGCAATGACCACCTCCCATGGTGGCATGCAACAAACAACACTCCACCTGCTCCTTGATTTTCTGCAAAGGCAAAATAAGGCAAACTAACCAAAAGGAAAGGCAAAAGATACCCACAAAATGTGTGAGCCTACCAAACCAAGTACTGCCATCCTTTATCTCCCAGCCCATAATCTCACAAACCTCTAGAAAGCAATTATTAAAAGAGCATGCATCAAAGTTGTTGTGCAAAAACCAACTCAGGAAGAAATTAAATAGCCTTTATCCCTTCTTAACCACATCCTTGACAAGACATCTGGTCATAATTTGATATGTTTTGAAGATTAAGTGGCAAGGAATCATAATTACTCCAATTAATTTGAGCCACCACTCCTATATTAGGTAACCCATCAACCAACGAATTAGCTTCCCAGAACACGTGAGTAATTCTCACCTAATCAAAAAAGTTAATGATAGATAATGAATCATTAATCAAATGGGCTATAGACCATGTTGGTAGGTTACTCTTCATAAAACACTTTATAATGTTAAGGGAATCGCCTTCAATCCAAAGTTTAGAGACCCCATAATCTTTAGCCAATAACAGGCCATGATAGGTTGAGCTGCTGATTTATTATTACAATTGTTAATCATTGTTAGTAAAACAATTATTATTTTATACTTGTTATTCATGTTACTATTTAATTTGATTATTAATATTAACCATTACCTATAATATTAAATAAATATTTGTGATGTTCTTTATCTTTGCAACTTCATTTATATATTATTTAATTATTATATTGTTTACTAACATTTATTTTCATATATTTAAGTATTATTATACATATATTAATTTAATTCCTTTTATATAAATGTTTCTTTATATAAATGTTATTTTTACCCTATTGCTATTTTGCACTCACCATAATTTTCATCAAATGAAACTTTAAAAATACAATAGGCTACATATAGTGGAAAAGATCTAGATTTGTCAAAGTTTATTTTATTTCATTATTTAACACTTATTATTAATTTCTTAATCCAATCACATGCAATTAAAACTTGCAGCATATTACATCCATGTCCACCCATACACAAACACAACTCTCTAACATATTAATATATATATAATTTTCTATTGACGTAATCCTTGTACCTAATGCTAGTAAATAAATACAGTTAAATGTGCATTCTGAGTCTGTATAGACACCGTTGTGGTGAGATATTTTGACTTTCTTTTCAATAATATTTTCCTTCAAGTTGGTGAGATACTATTTATAATTTCTAGTACCATCCATTTACAATTTCCAATGCGTGAATTCACACAAAATTAATTTTCTTTTCATTTAGCTTTCTACTCCACATTACAATTTCAAACAGGCGGATTCAGATACTCACAGGTTTTCAACATCCATAGGCTTTTTTTCTGTGCATTAATTTTGATCTCAAATGAGCAATACTACTTGTGTATATTGGCATCAAATAAAAAAAGTTGTAGCCGTGAGTATGAGTATTGATAGTGGAAGGTTGTTCTTCAGTTCCATATCTCCCTCTGGCTTAGCTTAACTTCAATGGCTAATATCAATGGCTAAACTTAACCTCAATGGATAATGATATTATGAAATCTTGAAGGATTTAGTAGATTTATTGATTAGAAACCTGTAATTCTTAATATTGTTACATTCAATACTCCTTAATTTGAAACGATTTTGATTGGGTGAAATCAAAAGGGGATGAGAGGAGTGCATGAGAAACAAGAAAGGAAAGAGGGGAGTAATATTAAAGATAAGTAGGAGATGATAAAGTAGATACTGGTAAAGATAAACACTTGGAGGTAATAAAGATAACAAGGAGATAATAAGGTGATAATAATAAGGATAATTAGGAGATAAAAATGATATAATAAAAACAATTAAGTTTAAAGATGTTAAAGAGATAGTGAGAGATAAGAAAAAGATAGTTGGCTATAATAAGAAGAAAAAAAGATCAAAGAGATAATAAAGAGGATGAACGAGTCAATATAATTAAACCTAATAATAGAATAATAACATTAAAGAAGGTGATGATGGCGATGATATTATATATAATGAAGAAAACAATAATGACAATATTTAGGAGAATGATGAAAATAAGAACGAGGGCTAGTTAAAGAAAGAATAAGCAAAATTCAAACAAAACAAAGAATATAGGATAATAGAAGTAAACAAGGGGGTAAGGTTACATGAGTCATGGAAGAATTTTTGACAAAGTGAAAAAGAATGGGGAATGAGAGGGTAGATTTAGAATGGGTGGAAAGAAAGGTAAAGTGGTGGGAGGGATGGAAAAAGATGGTCAAGAGGGGGTGCTACAATTGTTGAAATGAAGTTAATTCATCAAACTCTCTATAAAGTCTTTGAAAACATACTCAAATTAAGTAAACTTGAATTGGGAAATTATAACCAATGAGGACTATGATGGTTTTATATGGCATTTGGAACGTATTATCATAAGTTTGAATCTATGAATAACATTAAAACATTATGGAATTACATTCTCCATCTTTTTCGAGGGATGATATGGACAATTCTCACAAAATCAGTTGTTGCAGTTGAGCAATCAAACCAATATAAAAGAATCCCTTAGAGATTGTTCACATTAGCCAATGCCATTATAACAAATGCTAGCAAAGTCAAATTTGACTGAATGAATTTGAATCTTGGGAGTTATCCCACATTTGTCAATGACTTGGTTGTGTGTTTTATGCAATTGACAAAGTGGGGTTAGTTTTTGACGTGATTTCTAAAGTTATTCTTAAGCAAATGTTAGGGATACCGAGAATTTTAGCTAGTTAGTGAAAGAAAGTTTGTAGCCATAATAAAATATTCCCACATAACCCCGAGAGAGAAAACTAAGGAAACAAGCATTCAAAATCCACAATGCAAAATAATAGGAAAATATACTATTAAGATGACAAAAGATGTACCTTGAGAAAACCCTCAAAGGAAACAAACTAACCTCCAAAAGCACTCACACACTCAATGCCTTATCTTATGAACATATATTACAATACACTCACAAAGTCTCCATGCAAGGTTTTTGAAACATCAAACTCGCTAATTGGACTCCATATGAACTAGAAAATGAGAATCATGTAACCACACATCCCAATCCATGCTTCCTCTCCTCACATACACAACTTACAAGATATGCTCAATCAACCTTAGCGAACAAGCCAAAGTTTATGATAGCTAGCCCCAACAAATACTTATGTGCTTTCTTTTATAAAAAATAATTTGTACAAAACCACCAAGTGGTATTACATAAACTATGTGCCTAATACTTTGAGCTTACAAAACCATTTCCCCCTCATTTACTTTTTGGTGCCAAGTTTTCCCAATATTGAATATTGTAGTAAGATTTTTGGATTAAAAATGTGTGTCAATTTTTACATTTAAAGTTTCCACAGTCCATAGTAGTATTGTAGTAAGATTTCCAGATTAAAACTGTGTGTCAATTTTTACATCAATAGTACTATGGACTTTGTGGAAACTTCATGCTTTTAATTAATATTGAATATTTTTGTAATGTGCAACCAACACTAATATGTATCCAAATGTTACATACAAAATGTAAAGTGGCCCCAAGAATATCTAACCCATGTGGTATCCACATCTCTAGTATGCACCACAATTAAATATTAATGTGCATTATTAGCATTATGCAAGGTATATAACACACCTTTGTATGAATTTAAAGGGAAATGTTGAATGAGAAAAGTAAGGAATGCTCAAATCCTATTGACAATATAGCCTTGGTTGGATGATACGGTCTACTTTATTTGAGCATGAACTTTGATTTAAATTTTTTATTTCATTTAAGTCATTGCAATGAACTTTGATTTCAATTTATACTTCTATCAAAATCATAGTAATGGAATTTGATTTCAATTTGTACTTTCATCTATCTCATTTAGTAA
This sequence comes from Sequoia sempervirens, assembly GCA_007258455.2. NCBI lineage: Eukaryota > Viridiplantae > Streptophyta > Pinopsida > Cupressales > Cupressaceae > Sequoia > Sequoia sempervirens. The sequence goes on along the minus strand of VDFB02095211.1, from coordinate 300,772 downwards.
GTATCTATGACATTCAAGAGGTGTATATTATTTTCATTATTTATCATTAAAACAACATTTATGACTATGGATTACAATATTCAATTTTCATATTGTGATAGGAGCCTCTAATAATATTTTTTTGTAATAAAATTTTCTTTGTGGAATCACCCATGAAAAAATATATATTGGCTTTATTAAGTCAAAATGTACACCTTTGTATTAAAAATATTTTGTCTTATTCAATAGTAAATACCTTTTACTTGTCATGATTGATTTCATATTTCATTTCTATTTGATTTTGTGCATTTAGAGTAGGTAGGAATAAATGATGAATCGTGAGGTTTAACACCCAAGAAATGTTGCATTATGTTCTAGTGAATTTGTTTGGGAGACATGTCTAGACAAACATATGAGAAAATTCTTCTTGACTTGGGTTGAGGACAACAAAGCCAATGATTTATAGGAGGAGAAAGTAGGATGAAATATACTCAATTAATTTCTCTATATATAACATTAAGAAGAACCCTCCTCATTTTATTTCCATCAAAGCCACAATTAACTCTTTTTTGAAATATACAATCTAATATGATTTGTTACTACTTATTCTCTTTAACAAGTCTCATTTGATACTCATTATCAATCAAGTGCATACATAACATATGACATCTTATACTTATGCAAGTATTGGTGTTCTTATTGGCCACCCAACTATAGGGAACACAATACCACACCTATTGATAATTATTTAGTACCAAAGAGTGGAAAATGATCAATAGAAAACATAGTCAAAGATATAGAAAATATAGCTGCATGTGTCATTTTAGCATTCTCGTTATAGTCAATAGTGTTGGTTAAAATGGTAAAAAACACAATAAAAATATTATCCAAATAGATATTTAATAAGATAAAACATGTGATTAAGCCTATAAAATTAATGAACCAATGAAGAAGCAAACATAACAAATACAATCTATAATTTTAGATTTAGGTGGAGAAGCCCTTGTGGGAAAAAAAATCCACCACCAAATAGAACCAATCTTGTTTTATCTCACAAGAGTATACAAAAATACAATCAATTACCCTATAGCAATAAATTGACATCATAAGAGTACTTGCAAAGAACCTTACAATCTACTATCTCTCACCTCCAATAAATAGACATGTCAAAAACTAGAAACTATCAAGTGGCATCCCAAACCATGAGCTATGAAAAAATCCAACGTCCCTATGGTCATGTTAAATCACCTTAGAATAATATGTAACTCCCCTTACATATCCCATGCCCTTCTTATTTGTAATTTATGCCATAGATTATGACATAATGGTTAGAATGACCAAAATTTCAATCTTAGGCACTCTATAAGGACACTCATTATTTATGTCATACCACTAAATTGGAATCAAGATGCTTTGTAACTCCCAATTTTGGTGTTTTCAATGTAACCTCTCAATTAAATGTCTTCTCATGAGCGTTGTGTTTAAATCAACTACCTCTATGTATTGTACACTTGGGGGCAAGATTCTTCCATCCATTCATCACATTTATCCTTTACAATTACTACCCAATCATCCATATCATTCCATCCCTCAAATATCCATGCTCATGCTATTTAATCTATCATCATCCCTACATTGAACCTTGATAAGGAAGTGGGAAAGATATTGAAACATGTGTTGATAATCTACTGATAAGAGTACTCTAGAATGAGCATTCTATCATAAGCATCATAAAAATAAGTGGTACAATAGAGTAAGGAATATCATTCATATACAATGTAGTCATTGGAAACCACAAATCTTGGATCTCCACCCATTTCCATCTCAAATCCCATCCCTCATTGCCATCCATAATCCCATCTTTACATCCATCCAACAAATTTACCCTTAATGCTAGAATGCTTTTTCTCCTTAAGAAATCTAAACACCAACCAATCCTAAACCCACTTGACAATAAATGTAATTTTGACACCGATCCTTAATCCTAAACTCTAGAATCTCAAATATGCAAAGTTGGGATCCCCTGTACCAAGTATACATATCCCATCCACATGGCTAATAATTTCCTAATATAGTCCCCATATCATTTCGAAATCCAAAGCTCCTAGCTATCCAAGCACATCAATAGCAACATCACAAACTCTATCCATATCTAGCACTTATCAAAAAAACATCCATGAGCTTCATCCTTAGTCTTGTTGAAATCCAAATCTTGTTTAATTTTAACCAAATCAACCAATCATTTCAAAATATTGTTCATAGTCCTTGAATTATTCTCTGAATATCATACCCACATCAACAACCTTATCATCATAATCAAATCAATTAATCATAATATTTCAACTTGATTTAGGGAAAAATCTTGTTTGCCCATTTCTTTTATCATTTGTGCATGTCTACTTGCTTTATCCTGTGTGTTTATTTTTGGCTTACATTTGTGAGTATATCCTTGGGGCACCTTATGACCTACATCATCATGGCATCCTTGGATATTAGTGCCTCATGCACTTGACATATTGTCACCTTGATCCTTATACCTTGGTGCATATGTTATCAAGTGCTATAATAAATCTGGGTTGCTCATCCTATGTTCAATGTATATACTAACATACAATTTCCATCACATCCATTCACCACAAAATCCACCATCCTTATCATATCTTCTATTATTCTTCTTTTCCTAAGCATATCCTTCTCCAACATTTTTTCATCTCATCCCAATCCTAACCTTCATATCTCTAACCATTCACTCCCTTCTATTCATTCCTCATCCCCTTGAACCTTGCTCTCCTTTCAAGAAACCAGTTAGGTATTGTCAAATTTCCTACTCTTGAGGGGGCATCCCTAACCCATTTCCTAACTCCCATTCATCCAAACTGCTAGGACATCCTACCACCAATTCTATCTCTTTAAAAAATTGCTATATTTTATTCTTCTTCGAAATGACAATGTTTCTTATTCTAATCACAACATCATCTCAAAGAGGGAAAAATGTAGACACATAAAATTGACTATGTCCTAATGATACATCTAATATTATTTCTTCTGATGTCAAATATGTTCTACATACCCATCTATTCATTCTTCTAATGTTAAGTAAATAAAATACCTTTATATATTCGATTAATTTGACCAACCCATCCTCTTTATCTATCTAACTATTCCTCTAGTGTTAATTGAATAAATTACCTTCATTTATTCAATTAGTTTAATCAATTAAACACATTCCCCTAAATTTCCTACCTTAATTGAATAAATCACATTGATTCAATTAATTCAATCATTTCCTCAATATTCTCCAAAAATATATATATATATATATAAATTATTTATCTAACTTGTCTAAAATATCCCTCCCCATTAGTTGAATAAATAAACTAATCGTTTGTATCCTCCAAAGTTAACCTTGCACAAGGTTCTAAATTTGGCACATGGCTCCAAGTGCACAAGGCTCCAAAAAGAATCTTTTCAATCTCCACCCTTCGTCATTCCTCCATCATTTTCTTAATCATGTGCACCAATTATTTGTTGCCACTTGTCATCTTCTCATGAACATGAGAATCAATCCTAATCCTCCATCTACAAAATCAAATCTTATACATCCATCAATCCGACCAAAAATTTAAAAACCAAATAATTCTCAAGCCATTTCTAAGGAAAGAGAATTGATGCAACAAAGTTATGCAACCAATTTTTTAAGCAACCTACATCAAACATCACATGGAGCACATCATCTATGGTCATTAAAGGTTTTTAATGGTTAAGGGTTCATTTTTTTTTATCATTTATTTACATTCCTTTAACTCTAATTTGATGTGCATTCTATTATAGGTGTTGATTCATTGTTTATAGTGTTTCATATCGTTTTGATCTTATATTTTAATGTTTGCAAAAAAAAAAACTCTTTAGTAATTAAAATTACTCAAGACTATATTTATTGGAAAAATTTAAATGATATAATATTGTAAGAAAATAAAACCACTTGCATAAATATTTAGGTTAATTAAATGCAATAAAATAATTAATTTAAATTATATGATTTGAGTAAAAAAAATATGCTTGATTAGATTTGAAATAAAGATGAAACAAAAAAAGTAAATAGTACCTTGAAGGTTTATAGAGGAAACTAGAAATATCGATGAATGATTGTTACATGAAATATAATATTGGATCTAAGATGAACAAATTGAGATGATTGTGCTTTGTAGAACTTGCAACTTTGTGTGAACTTAGATCAATGTTGTACATATGGCCTCGATCCCTACATCTACACTTTGAACCAAATGGTGTTGATTTGAATCTCTTATGTGGATTCATCCTTACTATTCTCAAATCTTCAACACCTATAATAAAGATTCATTTGATGTATATATTTTCAATGGAAAACTTAGTGGTTTTATGAAACACCATTGGAACTTGTTCAGTCCTTACACCTTAATTAGGCTTTGTTGATTGATTAAATAATTTTGATAAAGTTGGAAGGTAAGAATTAGCAACTACAACCAACACTAATGCAATTATGATTTAATGTGAAGTACTTGTAAATTTATATTTGATGCAATGTAATATAATGTATGCTAGAGTGACTTGTACAAGAACCAAAGTTTTAACATTTGTTTCAATACAAGATCTTATGCAACTGATGCCAATGACCTGTTGTACCCAATATTTTCTTTTAAGGGGTTCATTTTTAATCAAATATAATATTTTATTATCTAATGAATCTTGATTGAATCCTTGCTTTTCATGTTCAAGAAAGTCACATTTTAAAAAATTGATCAATGACACTATGTGACCAATAAGATTTACTTTCCAATGCATCAAACAAGAGGAAAATAGAGCTTGAATGTAAAAGAGAGGCTAAAGATGGTTATAATGGGAAAAATATATGTCTAGTATATCAAAGTGCTTATCTCCAAAGGATGGAGAATTTATGTGTTTCGAAGAAAAAAGGGTACATAACTAAAAATATGTTATACACTCCATTTAGTATCCAACTTTAAGTGAAACTAATCTACAGGTAAAAAAGGATGCTTATTTTCATAAGTTATCCAATATCAACATGAATTAAAAAAAATTTAGTGAATTTAATTGTCCACCTTTTAATAAGTTGTCTAATGCCAACATGGAACTTTAAAAAATGTACCTTAAATGACCTTTGAAGCACTTATAAACTTAAAAACATAACAAAAAGTGCCACCTAATGTAAAGGAATGCTTGCTTCATTGAGCGGGTCAACTTAAATAAAAATTATAATAAAAAAGTGTCATCTAGACCATGATTATGCTCCTCTCCATTAGGCATCCAAATTTAAGTGAAAATTAAATAAAAAGAAAAAGAAAAAGTGGACATGTAGTGTATTGGAGTGCTCCTCATAAAGGAAAATTTGACTTTGAGAAAATAGAAACATAAAGAGTGCCCAACTAGACCCTTGGAACACAGTCATAATTTATCTCTAGTACAACTTAAAAATGTTAAAAAAATGTCCCATCAGCGATAAAGGCCACATCAATAAAAAAAGAGAGGACAAATTTTATTTTCAAGAAGCTTTCAATGAATTTAGTTTTTCAACATTTGGTCTCCATTTAAGGTATTTATTATTGGTGTAAATAGTGACTTTATCAAACTAGTTAGCTATTAATCTATTTAGGAGAGCCCTATTCACATTTCTTAAGTCTTCACTTGGGGATGTCTATAGTTTTGCCTCACCTCATGTGGTTGAGACATCTGTCGTCACTTGTGAGACACCTCTTGTATGCACACTTGCCACTCACATAACATTTGTCATGTGAGTTAACAAGTGTTCCATCATTGGAAGGTCAGCCATTGTGTTCGACTTTCCTACCTTCACCACCTTGTCTATATAAGCAAGGTTACTATGCACATTTAAACCATCTCTTGTATCAACTCTTTGATAATATCAATTAAACTTATATTATGTACATATATTTTGTAAAATTTCCTCAATTTTTTGCTTTATAATCTTGAAAATCATAATATAATATGAGAACCATGCCAACAAAACCCAACCTTTCCATAAAATGCACCTAGCCTAATCAAGAGTTCAGTTTTTTTTGTTTGTTGGATCTCCTTGCATTTGAGTTATTGCAGAGGCGTTGTCAGTTTCAAGAATTATTACATGCACTGCAGAGCATATACATGCCATGCTAATAGAAGGCGGCCCCAAATCTGATTCCATCCTCGGTCCATTTTGTGAATACATTTTGTATACCACTCTATTGTGGAATCCACAGTGAGTCGAACTACTGTAAGTCGCCCCTGTGTATCTTATATGCCCCCTAAAGGGTGATCTGCCAGGTGATCCCATGCAAGTTGGAGCATTTTGAAGATAAAACCACTTTCTCTGTACATGTTGGACACGCCGGCTCAAAGCTTCTCCTTGTGAACATTTGATTTTACAGACCTTGTGCAGGCCGTAGCACTCTATTTTTGAGAATGTGGATTATCAGGAAATTTATCTCCATAATAGAGTTTGTATTCTCTCACGCGTGCATAGGAAGTGAAGATGATGTGAAAATTTTGTTGTTTAACACATATTTTGTCTCCTCATTTAACATGAAAACTTTAAGTTTTTAAGTGCAAATTAGAAAAATAGAATTATTGTAACTTTTGATTGGCTACACAAATCGAGTATTGCTTTTGTGAAAGTGAATGTCATTTGCCCATCTCATTGTAAATGATATCACACTCAATCATAAAGTGTCATTGTTTGTTCCATTGAAACTGTTATATGCACTAAAACATATTAAGTGTCAATTTAGGGAGGAGATAAAAAAATTAATAGGGGTTGTCATTGTCATTGTGCCTTGAGCACTTTATATTTCTCTTGCGATTCTAAGTTTGCAATCAAAAGATAAAAAGTGATATAATAAATATGCATCTCCAAAGCTTCTATTCATATTGAGGCCTTGAAAACTTCCAATGAAGCTTTTGGAAAGGTCAAAGAACTATGAAGGCACGAGCTATAAAATGACCTCCTAAGTATAAGTCCAAAAGACTATAATACTATAGAGGATTATTTCATAGAAGTTAAATCACCAAGATTGTAACTCAAAGAATGTGAGATTGATTGAAAATTTTGATTGAAAAGAAGGATGATAAATTCCTCCTCCATCATTTTCTACTACATGAGATTCCAAAGAAGCTTCAAAGAGAGCATCCAAAGATTATTTACAACAATACATCACATCTCTTCTTTAGTACTTGTTTTTACACCAGTCTTCAAATGGAGCATTTGAGAAACATTTAGAGAAGTCATTATCATCTTATGGGGGGTGGGAGGGCTACATAGTCTTTCTTCATTGTATCATCTCTTTTTGGAGATGATTTTTGTTCGCATTGGGTTTTCTCCTTTACTTCACTTTATAAGAGATTGCATTGCACATGGGTACCTAACATGGCTAGTAATCGAGACCCATCATTATCTTGCATACATTACTTCCTAACTTATACTTAGGAGGATGTTGGTGTAAATACTGGCTTTATCAAACTAGTTAGCTATTAACCTACCTAGGAGAGTCCTATTCACATTTCTCAAGTCTTCACTTAGGAAATTCTATAGTTTTGTCTCATTTCATGTGGTTGAGACACATGTCTTCACTTGTGAGACACCTCTTTCATGCACACTTTCCACTCACAAAACACCTGTCATATGATTTAACAAGTGTTCCATCATTGGAGGGGTAGTCAACTTCATTGTGTTCAACTTGCATACCTTCACCACCTTGCCTATATAAGCAAGGTTACTATGTACATTCAAATCATCTCTTGTATCAACTCTTTGATAATATCAATTAGGCTTATTGTGTGCATGTATTTTGTGGAATTATCTTGGTTTTAGGCTTTATGATCTTGGAAATCATAACATCTACAACTATTTTTAGCAATTTGGTGGCAATTTTAAAGGCATCTACAAAGGATGAATTTAACATATTTTCAAATATTTTAGTAGTCTTCAAATGATCACACAACATTTGAAACTCATTTACAATTGTTAACATAGGTTTTTAGTTACTAAAGAGGAATAAAACAAATTAGGAACCAAGAACCTTATAATTTCCATCTTTCATTATTCAAGACACCTCCAAAAGAAATCATATATAGGTTGTCATCGAGCAAAGGATGGATTTTCAAGGTTTCATCTATGAAAATACCAAAGCTTTCAAGACATTAAAGAAGGTGATAGCATTCAAGTCACCAATGTTCCTTAGTGGTTATCATTAGGGTTTAAAGTGCCTTCAAAATATTTTGCACGATCAACATAGGGGAGTTGCATAAAAATCATTGAGAAGAGTTGACAATCAAATTGGTTATTTAATATTATAAGTTCTTTGACATTTAGATGTAGAGAATGATCATTTTTATGCCTGTTTGTTGTTAAAGTCATTTTGTGTTTGTTGACTTATCAAATTGAACATTTTTTTGAAAAGTGCAAGTTTTGTATTGCATGTTTAATTTTTTATGCAATGACATTTAATTAATTTGTTAAATCATATTTTTGTGTTTGACCTAATTCTAAGTTTTGTGTTGTACTTGCAATTTTTAGCCTATGCATTTAGCTAAAAAGTGTGAGCATGTTGAGTTATTGTGGATGTTTAATTTCAAGAAAAAAATATAATAATAGTCATGTTGAGTATAAGTGTTGATAAGCCTTGTGCCCTTGACCAAGAACCAATAATAGGTTATTTTAGTTGTTTTAAATTATATGGTTTTACTTTTATTCATAAGGGAGCTCTACACTCTAATTTGAATAAAGGTTTTACTTTACACACTATTTCCTTTTGTGTTGTCGTGAAAGGGAAAAATTAAAAAGCTAGTGAGTTTGAGTACTGACTACTAATTAATTCTTTGTGATAGATAATTGCATATGAGTTATGTTGGTGTGAATGGGGTGTTCTACCCAACTAGTTCATCACCTATGTCCTATTCACACTAGTTACTTAAGTTTACTAGGGTACACATAGGATAATTATCACTTTATGTCTCAAGTCATAAGATTAAGACACATACATCATAATCTTATGTAATCCCATGTCTCACCTTGGTCTATATAACCAAGAGGAACCTTCACTTTATATTCTTGAGTTACTATCTTCGTATATTTGTATCCTTTGATATAACATTATTATTCTCACAAATTAAATCTCACTTGTTCTTTTATTGAAGCTCCTAGATCTTGGGGGGCTACATCTTCAACCAAATATTGCATGGTATAAAGCATTCTAGACCAACTCTTATATGATATTAGAGTTTGTGGGATTGCTTCTTCTTAGATTTTATTGAGAGATCTACATTACAAATCTTGGTGACTCTTGAAAAGTTGAGTATGCTCTTCTCTTTCATCATATGATGATCTGGAGAATAAAGAACTTGATTGAAACACTAGATTTAGGTGGGTTACTCTTTGTGGCTTTATATTGTAGGTTCATTTTGGAGCATGTTGGTGCAAATATAAGCTCACCATCAAGTTTAGGATGTTGAAGAAAGTAAGTCTAAACTTTTTTATTTGTCAAAATTGGACATGTGAGGCTAGATCTAGGGTTTGAACTTGGGATGTGGTTGTTAGATCTAGAAGGTAGCTATCATTTTGGAGAAATTTGGATCAAATTTGACCCCACCATCACATCCAAGAAGCCTAAGAACCTAAGGATTGACTATCAAATCATCAAAATCAAACACTTTTACCCCAAACTCTTAGAATAATTTTTGGTCTCTTTGTCGTACAATCATCCATATCTAGTCATATACATGTTGATGTAGGAATTGTGCAGTTCTAGTGTCATTTCTTGTGTCAAAATTATACATACATACATACATACATACATACATACATACATACATACATACATATATATATATTAAAAAAAATGTTGTGGTTTGTGGTATGTAGGGTACCATAGACCTACAACAATGTAGGGTACTACATGGCCCTACAAGCACCACATGGTGCAACTATGACAAGGCACTACAGTTGTAACCCCTGTTCATAGTCAGTTGACACACATATTTCCTAATAGAATATATTGGTGAAAAATTTCTGGTAAACAACTATGTATAATGCCAAACCACTAGAGTGATCGATAAGTGGTTTTTTGTCACAAATATGTAGTTTCACAACTCTATAAGGAAATTTTTAGCAAATAAGGTGGTTTTACAAAAATGAACGATGATTTTGAGATCATCAACATATTTTAGTAATCAGGGGGAGAATATTTCATTGACATTCAAGTTATTATGTCAACTTGAAATCATCGAACAACCTTCCCCAAGTCGCCCCCTCGCTATTGCAATTTTTGTTTTGACAATCAAACTTCATAGGTTCATTCTTAGTAACCCATGATCCTTTTTGCGAACATTTTTTTATATGTGGAAAAATTTAGTGAGTTTCATACTAGTGTAAGATTTTTGATTTTGGTGTGTATTTGTTTTAGAAATTATAAATTTTCCTAGGTGTTGCTAAGTAGTTCTCATTTTGGGAACTTTAGGGGTTCCGTTTGGGCTCATATGATAACATTTTTGGTGCAATTTTTTGTGTATTTGTATTGATGCGATTAGATTGGTTTCATTATATCAAAAAATATACTTCATTTCTATAGCCAAATTTGATATTTTCATGCACTAAGATCAAGTCCACTTCATTATTTTTGGAAAGTGGCATATGCAATCACACTAAGTATAAAGTGCTAAGATCATATATTGTTGGGGGATCTTTGATTAAGTAATTTGAGTTGGGGGGGGTAAATCTATTTTTGTTGTTGATTGTAATCATTTCTCCTAATCCATGGAAAACTAAATATGATTAATGTGGTAAGAAAAGACATATAATAGATGTATGCTTGCTAAAAGAACTTGATGATTTAAAACTTCTTTATGAACTTCATCAATTGAAACAATTTTTCCACAATAACATCAGTTTGCTAGATTCTTCTTCATCTACGAGCCAACGTCTTGAGGATTTTACTAATCAAACATCAATAAATATATAAGATATTTACACTCAAGAATCTTGTGTGGACATATCATTCGAGCTGAGCAATGCAGTCAAATGGCATGCATTGATATCTATCTCCTCAATATATTGTTGCTTTTGATGAGATTAGTGTTACTACATCCATGGTTTCTAATGAGTTAGTCTAGTAAGACATTCATAATCTTCTAGATACAACTACTTGGGATGAGTACTTGACAAATATTATAAGTTTATTTTATGAGTCTTCTCTTGTAGATTTGGAGGACATTATTGAGTATGTTCATCTCCTCTTTGATGTTAGCTCTTATGGAGTTACATCATCTTATTTAAATATTGTGGGGGATCAATTACACCCTCTTGTTCCTTCTCCACATGGTCATTTGTCATAGTTTCGCACTAGCTTGGAGATACTTGAGCATTGTTTGGAGGAGTCATCTCTATCATTGGATATTTTTCTATATTTATGTCTACTAGATTTTGGATTGTAATCTTCATTGGTGTGGCCTGGAACACCTAATTTAATTGTGATAGCTTTCAACATTGATGTGGTAACACTTGAGAAGAGTTTAGAGACATCTCATATATTGATCTTTCTTCTGTAATGTTCCTTTCAAGAATGCAAAGAGATCTTGCATACATTCTTAGTTTTATTTCTTTCTAAGGAGATGAATGTTGTTTGACAAGATTGGATCATCTTTAGTATTCATTTTTGGGCATCTACCATAATTACATGAAACTCTACATTGAAAGGGAGGCACATAGTCTCTCTACTTCTTCTTCTCTTTTATAGGGGATTTTTCCTCAAATGGGGTTTTGTTCTTCTCATTCTTCTTTAAGAGCATTTTGTATTTTCTCTCTTTTGGGAAGGAGTTTTCTCCTTTTCTTTGTTTGTGAAAGATTGCATTTTTACATGGGTATCTAAAATGACCTAATAGCCATGACCCATCCTTACATCTAGGTATCATTACATCTTGTGTATTCTCCTCAAATTACATGTAAACAAGGGTGTTACCATGAATCAAATCAAGAGTCTACTTAGATCCAAATTAAAAATAGATCAAAACCATATCTACAATCCTAACCTAAATAATACTACATATATGATTTTAAACCAAAAAATATTATAATCTAAAAACCAAAATTTATCTAATATAATAATTAAAATATCTACAATCCTAACCTATAATTAAAATATCTATACAAAATAATATAAAACAAACAATAAAAAGACAAAATATTAATGCGTTAGCCTTTTAATTTCGACTATTGAAATGTACGGGAATTATTTGATAAAGATGACCAATATGGGATTTATGTATATTATATTGAAAGGACAACATGATAAAACTAGATGATTTGACAACGTGTTTGTTCTAGAAGGATAACACGTCATATTTTAGTTAAAGGAATCTTATATGGATGGTGGGCCCCATTATCTCATCACTTTCAAACATGGAAAAACATTTAGGTAGTGTGGGGACAACCTAAGGGCCCCAATTTTTAATGAGATTACCTAGTGTCATGAAAACTTCATGTCTGTAAAGTGAAAATGTTCTTTAATGGAACTCTATTTTATTTTACCTAGTCATAACCAAGAAACAATTGGTTTAGTTTAGTGAGCAAAATAAGTTTAAGGGGAGTAACATTAAAAATGCTAATTTACAAAATATTTATATTAAGATTAATTAAAATAATGTGTTTAGTATTAGAGTATGTTATTGAAGACCATATCTATTAAATATAATTATTCATTAAACATAAAGTTTTACATTTAAGAGAATTATATGTAAAAGTTGTGTATATACAAATTAGTGTAATGATTATGTTTAATAAAGTATAAATTAAATTTTGTTATATATTAAAAATGTATTTTTCGAATGATTAAAAGTTTTTATTTTATTTTAAGTATAGGAAGGTATCGTGCTTATATAAACATATTTCTTATACATATGAGAGCATATAAGGGAGGGGGTCATAGTGGGGATAGAAGTAGTCCTCAACGGGTCTCATAGTGAAGCACCTTAATAACCAATTGCAAAACACTTTTTATCCATAAAATACACAAAGTGTCAAATCATGTGATGCCACATCAACGCACCAATAAAACATGACTTAGTGCACCACTATCGTTCTCACTTTTTTTTTGGGTCTTTTTTGGATACCTAAACAAAATGCATGTTGATGTGGCATCATATTGATGATGCGGCCCTAAAACAAAATATAGAAGCATGCGAGTTGTCAAATAAACCATCATACAAAATTGGGAGTGATTTGAAATTTCCACGTAGGATTTTGAGAAAGACGAAGTTAGGGTGCTCCACTATGGGCCCCTCTCCCCTAGTTCAAGATGAAATAGATAGTTTGTATTTTATAGTAGATTTAGTGATTTAATATGACTTAAGGTCTCAACAAAGAGATACCTAAACACAAAACCCTCAACAATATCAATTTAATTTCTTGTAAAGACCATTCCTCTTATTCATAGCATAACTAAGTTATTAAAACATTAATATTGATAAGTCAATTTTTTTAAAATAAATATTTAACATTAAAATCACCATTATCTAGCAATAAAGTCACCATTGCATTATGCTGACGAAACTTTTCTATATTAGGTGTAGTTACAAATAAATTATATATTGAACCATTTAACTAAGGATTATATTCTACCATAATAACTTCTTTTTGTTAGTCATGTGCTTTAACTTGCATTATTTAATAAAATAATGATTTATATAATATCAGTAAACATGTATACTCCATAATCACATGTTAGGACCTAGAAGGTAAGGTTGTGCACCTACAAACAATATACAGCAAATAGATAACCACTCCCCTATTAAATATTTGCACAAAAAGTCTCCTCATAGCTGGTGTCTACCCACAAGAACAGACAAAAACGTATGACGCCGCCTTAGTGGGTGGCACACCCGATTCAACGAGTGAGTTTGAAGATAAACAAAACCATTAAAATACGTTCAGTCATGTATCTGGGCTTTGCCGACCATAGCTTGCAGAAATGGATAATCCCCGTATATGGAAAAAGACAATGTGAAATTCCCTGAGTTGGAAGTTGTTGGCTCACTGTTGACTTCAATTTTAAATTACATTGCTCCAGAGGGGCGGATTTGACTATGCCGAGAGTCCTCAGATAACTCAAACTCCTAGTTTCAGTACTATCAGCATCTCCATGACCCATTAGGGTACTTCCCACAAAATCAAATAAACTTTAGTTACATGCATTTGGGAGATAGCATCTAAAAGAAAATGTGTCCCTTGAGGATTATACTGGTTTTTCTTTCAGGCATGGTGGCTGTATACTTTGCCTGGAAAACAGTGAGGTCTAATGGAGACCAAGAAGACCCTAAACAAGATCCACTTCTTAAAAATGGCAATGCAGCACCAGATGTGGACATCCAGAAATTGAGCCTCCTCAAAAGGGTATGCATGCACACATTTTCAGCTATTTAATCGTTAGCTAACCTCAAATATTGGGGTCTTAAGGCATTGACTGTGTCGTTTCATGTTTTAGAGTTTGTGGGTGTTTACTGTTTCATGTTTATTTTGTTCTTGAGTCTTTTATGATTACTTTTTCAGCTGTGTACTCTTTTTCAGAACCATTGATAATTTTGGGTGCTTGTGGACATTGATATTTAAATCAGACTAAATTAAATTAGCCCTGCTTTTCATACTAATGTGGAATTTTACAGATTAGTGGAGCCATTGTATATGGATTCTGGGCATTTGTGGATATGGCGAGTGGAAGATACTTGTGGCAGAACATGAGGGCTCACACCCACAAAACAAAAGCCAGTTAAAATCTCTCCACTGCTTTTGAGGGCAAAATTCCTTTTCAAATGTTTTTATTTGCAGTTGCAAACTTGCAATCATCTAATAAATCGTCAAATGTCAAATGTTCTGTATCTTTTAGGTTTCTTTTTGGTTGTTCTGGAATATTCACCCTACAGAATACTGTATCTTGTTTGGTTTTAGCTCCCTTTATAAGTGAGAATCCGGGTTGTACCTTCGTTTGCCAAGGAATATGATGCAGTATGTCATTTCTTCTTTGTATTTTGTAAAGACAATGTTCTTGTATTACGATATAAGGGAAAAAAGAGAGAGAGAGGATTTCAGAGTGCTATATAAATCTTCATTAAAACATGTAACAAGCTTCCTTGTGTTGAGGGTTAGTAAATGATTTCTTGTTTCTAGTTGTAAAGAGCATCTGATGGGACAAATGATTTATTTATTTTTTGGTTTTGGGTGAAGAACTCTCCAATACAAGATACCCAATTACATAGGAGTTAGAATTCCTCCTAGTGATTGCATAGGAGATCTATAGTATGTTTTTGTAGGAATATGTCACTACATTTGATCATGGATCTCATCATGGCATATGTGCCCTACTCACCACACAACAATCTTGCTGAGAAAACGTTAAAACTCTTGTAATGCCAATTTCCCGTAAGAGGCCTAAAGTATGCTTCACATTGCCTGATAAGCGGGAGTAAATGAATACACAGGTTTTGTTTTGTGGAATAATCCAGAGCAAATCAAGTTACAGTTTCATTAAGTAAATAATGAGGTGTTTTAGGATACTGCTGTTCCCTGATAATTTTTAAAATTATTGTTTTTGTGTGCAAAGTGGTCCTTAATCTTCATATCAAGGATCTGCGATCATACGGGGAAAATAGAAAGAGAGCTTCTAATTAAGATGGAAAGCCCCTACAAAGCATAATTCTAACACACTTTTCGTTACTGATTTGTTGTGTTTTTCTGGAAAAAGTCTCTCGTATTGACAGACCCAAAAAAATTTCGGGAGGTTTATGTTTGAGAAACCTTTGTGGATGCTTCAGATTGCCTAAGTAGTGAGACCAAATACAGAAAAGTAAGTCTAATGCTTCACATTACCTGATAATTTAGGGTAAAGCAAATTACAAATTTTAAAGTGAATCAGGAGGTGCCTTGGGATAGTTCTAAATTTTAAACTATAACAGCAATGGAAAGGAATTAATACTAGCTGGATATCAGTTTAGTGTTTTGTCTGACCCTGTATGCACGCTGTCAATCTTACTGGGTGCAAGTAAGGTAAGTCTGTGTATGTATATTTTGAACAATCAACTGATCCAATGGAGAGGGGCCTGACTCTGATATAAGCGTCATTTGTGGTTACAAAGAATCTGATTAGGTAGTTGGTTTTGTATCTGTATATTTTGTTTAAACCCCAAAAACTTATAGGGAAGCAAATAAAGATGTATACATAAGTTTAAGACTAAGCCATCCTCTATCAACATTCAAAATGATATGTTTACATCTATGCATAACACACAAGACTGGAATCTTGAATATCATACAATATGCACAGGAAGGTTAGGTTTCTTAGCGCAAACTGGTGGGTAATTAGAGTATCATCACACCAGGTTCTCCATCCATCTTGTTCACCAGTTAGCTTTGGGCCATGATTAATTTAATTTTTTTCTTTAAACTAGTAAATTCATCATACAAAAACTTGAGATACTATGGCAGACAGGTCAGAACATGCCATTCTTCGATGCATTTCAGGTAATGCAGTAACTGGAGAGAGCATCTATTAAACTCAAAATGGATAGTCTGGATAGAGATGCAGGAAAATTATATCAAGTGGCTGCTCAAAGAGCTGAAGCAAAGATAAAAAGGGTTAGGGAAGGCTGTTAAATTGCCGTGGCATGCAAGTAGCCCCTTTTATAAAATGGATGGGAAACTCAAGTGGACTCTCAATCTAGGCCAACCCTCCGATAATTTCATTGGAAAGGCAGAGTCAGGAAATATGTCAGTAACGAGCCCCACAAAGCTTCAATTTAGTTAATAATACTAACAGAATTGGTACTAACATTAGAATCCAACAACCAATGACTGAATTATCAAACTAAGTTCAATTTTACTCTCAAGACGAAAGAAGTGGACTATTTCAATCATAGTTGCATTACTCAGAATCGGCATTACTTGACAAACCCTACTGTGCAATAGTAATTCAATTACTTGGGAAAAACTCAGGAAAATAAAAAATGCTGAAATTTTCATAAAAATAGTGGAAAGATGCTGTTTTTGTCATTTCAAACCAAATAAAGGGAAAAAGTGCTGCTTTCCTACCTGGCGCAAAGCAAAATAAATTTTATTTTTTGTTTTTTAAAACCAAAACAAGGTCTGCGGGAGTCTTGGGGGTAGCCCCCAGCAGGGTCTGGGGCGATGCCCATGACACATTGTTGAGGCCTTTGAGGGCATAGGGACCTTCATGGTGCATGGCATTTTTTATAATTTAAATCATTTTTAGTCGAGCTCCAAACTCTTCAATAAATGCAGTCATCGAGGCTAAAGGCAGTAATAGTTCCTAACTGAATGAGAATGGAACAGATACTTGCTAAAAAACGATTGCCCTTGAGTGCACCCAAATTGATCCAATATTTGATATATTTCTAAATCTGCACTGTAAAAATGATGCTCAGACTAAAAATCAAGTGGTTTATGGGAAATTTGACAGTGCAATTTATTCGTGATTTAAAAAAAAGCTAATTTATTGCAATTTTTGGAAAAATTGAAATCAAATTGGCAATTGAATAGCCTCAAAAAAAGAGTCATCCAATCTGAATTGAATTGCTGGCATGCGCAAGCCACAATTAATCACCATTTTTTTGTGATTGCTGGTACTATGATTTGAATATAGGTAGAACAACACACAACTGATATCCTTCCATCAATCTAAAAAAGTACAAATTTTCTTTATATCAGTTAGGGAAACTTGACTGCTCCTGGATAATTTTTTTGCAAAGAACCTAAGAGGGTCCGAGAAAGATAAGCACAATCTTTAGAGTAGAATTGGGATACTTATTCAGAAAAATTGCAGAATATTTTACCGTGAGTTGCAGGCTTGAAGCTACATAATCAAAGGTTTGGCTCATATCACTTTCTAGAAGATCTGTGAAAGATGATTGGGATTATTAGGATATGCTACTATTTGCTTTGGGTTCCTGAATCTTTACGAAGAGTAAGAGGGTTTGTCATTTTCATTTTGGCTACATTGCTAGGCGCATGAAATGAGCTTACCATTGGCATTGAGAGACATGGGTTCTGATAGCCGCATAATGAAACTTGGCAGCTGGTACACAGGATGGGGGAGTTGTGATACCTTGAGGACTTTATGCTAAAATGGTCAAAAGCTTTTTACTATTTAGCTTTACATATTTAGACATATCCATAGCTCTAAATCTAGTCAAGGTTAGCAGCAGAATGATACCTAATTGCTATGACACTGGATTAACTGTAATTGGATGTCTGCCTAAGGTTACATAAAGTATGTGCTTGGGTAGAGAAAATAGTTTCAATGGCATTGGCATGAGGTGGAAGCTGATCAATGTATATTTTAGAACTCTGCAGGGGCTGGGAGGAGTCTTATCTCCTTCAGTTTCATACACTGTTATCATTTAATATTTCATCAGAGTTCAGCCGTTTTAATCACAAGTCGCACTAATCACTGAACAGGGAAGGAATGCTAATTGAAATATTATGTGTTTCTAGTATCTACACAAACATAGAATCGAGATGTTTATTCAAGCATTCTGAACAAGATGTTGATGCTATGAGTGAGCTTGGAACCTGTTTGCTGCCAAATGATAACACTTGTAATATAAATGGAATAGAACACTACCGACCAGATAACTCTAGATGAAGATCAATTGATTTTTTATTCCAAGGTAGTGCTTGTATGATCTAATTGTACACGAGGGAGGATTGTGAACCAAATCAGATTGTTTTCTTTGACTACAAGAGGCATATATAAAGTGACCAACAGTTGTTTACCATCTCCTAACAACCATCCACAAATCAACAAGTAATTAATACATAGCTCAATATAAATATGCTAATAAAACATATTAAGTTAATTTATACCAACTACACCATCTCCTCCAAAAAGAAAAGTCAAATTGATAACTGACAAGTAGAGAACAAAAATGATATAGATCATGTAATATTAGGCAAATTTTTTCCAAAGTTTGGGTGGCACTAAAGAGAAGGAAGATTCTAATTACTGATGTGTGGCTCATTCAACCATGACAGAAAAATCTTAATCTTAACATTCTACAAGGAAGCATTCTTAGAGAGCCTTGGAATGCTTAAGTGTAGCCATCTTGAATTCTGCAATGGGCTTTTCGATTGGAAATAGAAATAACTTATTAAGTACACCTTGATCATCATCACATTTAGAAAATTGTGCATTGTAAGGAGAACGGGCTCTTTAGTGGCCATACAATTGAATGGATTGTGTGAAACTATACTGGTGCAGGGGCACCTTGTCAATTTTGGTCAATATGGTCACATGTTTGGTTTTTGGGTGTTTTGAGTCATGATTGATGTAATAAGGTCATAATAGACCATTTTCAATGTATTGGGTTTCATGGGGTCGGTTTGAATACATTGTGTTATGTTTTTGTAAATGTTGCAAAAGTTGCTTTACAACTTTGCAAATTTGTCATGTTTTGGAAGTCCAACAGTCATGGGTTCAAAAGTTGGTTATGAACCATTGTTTTGTGGTTGAACAAGTTTAAGAAGGCCTCACAAACTTCGAGGCAAGGTTTTGAAGTTGATTTGAAGTGCAAACAATAATAAAAGCTCTAGTTTTCTGCAAATTTCTGTGTAATCTACTACTATAGCGTTCTATGTTGTTTTGTGCAGAGAGATTATGGTCTGAAGTGCATTGTATCTTGTGAAGGCATGAACTAGCTTTGTTTTGGTGTTGGTTTGAATTAATTTCATTAAGTTTGAAGGATTTTATAAGCAAATTACTAAAGGAGGTCTAAAAACCCTAAGGCAAAGAGGGTTTGAACAAGAAAATGGAATAAGTCACCATTCCATTGGTGGAAATTGCTACAAATTGGTGGAATGGCCCTAGATAGGTTGCTTTTCATGTTTAATAGGATTGTAGTTGCAGGGGATGGAGTTAGGGCCTTGTTTGTGCTAGCCCTAGCCTAATATCTCAATGTATTAGGTTAGTTTTGATAGGTAGAAGTAGGGTTTTGTGGTTAGATGAGTTGGTGGTTGATTCAAGTGATAAAATTTGTGGTTTCAAGCCCTATGTGATCTGTCCAAGGTCTGGGAATGAAGATTGGTAATCTGGAAGAAGAATATCACACACTTGTTTTGTAAAAGAGGCCTAATTGGTTTTAAGGGGCAGCATAGCAGTCCATTTTGGGAGGGCATGTTTTGAAACAAGTACATGCACAAAGTTGATATGTTGAAGAAGAGCATAAAGGGTATCCTAAAAGGTATTCCTTTCATGGGTTTGAAGCCTTCTTTAAAAGATATGTCCAAATTTCATGGTTTGATGTGCTACAAGCAAAATTGGGAAAATTGAGTGAAAACACTAAGTTAGGGTCTTCCAAGTGAAAAAGTTGTTCAAGTTGGATTGAATTGGGATTGGTAAGAGATCTCCACCCCTGCTCTGCATCATATACTAACAAGTTGCCAAATCTAAATGTATATGACTGTCAAAGTGCTTTCGCATGTTGATTATTGTACCAAGATTGTATGGATAGAAATGGGTAATGTCTATTGTATGATGGCATATGACTAACTATTGGTATATGACCTTGGTAGGGGTTTGAAAGTGGATGGCATTAGGAGTAGCATGTAATTGTATGGCAAGAGGCTAAATAGATGAAGATAACTTAAGGGGTTGTATGGTGACATAATAGTGTGTAGGGTTATGTACAATTGAAAATGCATATTGAATAGATGTAGATGGTAGGTAATGCAGAAGAATGTTCAACATGGTAGGACAAAAGATTGACAAGTAGATGTTTTGGTAGAATATTAAGTAGGTCATATGGTGTATGCAAGAATTTTAGTTGAGTGTGTGTGAATGATTTAGGACATTCAAAATATTTTTCAAATTATATGGTTGGAATGAAAGATTGAACCAAAGGGTGTATAATAGAAGTATGATTATCATAGAGTTGTACTAAAGGAAGAGAAATAGTTGGGTGTACAGAGTTAGATTATGTTAGAGGGGGGCATATGATAACAAATGTGAGTCTAGAGCATATGGTGGGAGAGAGAAACCAAATTTTCTAGTCATATGGTGGAGATCTTCTTAATTCTTTTGAAGAGTCGCCAACAAAGTCTTTTCCAATTTGTATGGTAGGTTTTCATTTAGCCAACCATACAATTTCTTAAAATTTTGGAACTCAATTAATTTTTTCTAGCCCATTGGAATGGGTTAGCTTTCTCTAATTATTATGTGCTTTATTTTTGCTTCTTGGGCCTATTTTGTATTTTTCTTTTCAACTTCATTAATACACCTTGTTGTACTCTTTTCAACTTCTTTGATTTGTAATATTTGTTGATTTACACAATATGGGTAGGGTCTCTTATAACATTCATTAGCACATGTATTAATTGGTTTGAGATCAAAAAATTTAATAACTACATTTTTTGCTTATATTGTCACGCATTGAGTTTATTTCAAACAGTTCCAGTAATGTTGTGCAATCGGTAGCTTTCATCTTTTGAGATTAGATCGTTAATTGAGAACCATGTGTGTAATATTTTAAACGTATTGTTTAACTTTGTAAGTTTTTCTTTTGAATTTCCTCAAAATTAAATGGTTCTTTCATTTGCTTCTTATCTTTGTAGTTCATTTTTATCTTCATTAATCTTCCAATCTTTCATTTTTATCTTCATTAAATCTTCACAGCTTTAATAAAATTACAATTTGGCAAAAATGCTTCATAGTCCTCTATTTGCTAATGCAATAGACCATTAAGGGAAATTGTTTCATTTTTTGAACATGATTGCAATTCAAAGATTCCTTTGGCATTCAACTCCATTAGAACTTGATCATGCTTCTTTGTTGGCAAATATTTAGAATTCACCATACAAAAGAATAGACAAACAAGTATTTAAAATTCACCATGCAAAAGAATAGATAAGCATGCCATGAAGAGATATACCCTTGGAAAAACCTTGTGAAAGAAACACAACCTCCAAAAACAACCGAACTCAATGTATTATTTAGCAATGAGCATTACAATACGCTTACAAAGTCTCCATGAATACTTTTGAAACATCAAACTCCTTGCATCCTCCTTGTGTCCAAGCATTTTGACTAACCATACAACCATAGATCTCATGCTAGGTTTCATACATGCACTCTTCAGGAGAGCTAAATAAAAATGAGAACTAACCTCAACCACTAAACGTGCTTTTACAGAACTAAGCTCACACAAAACTACCAAGTGGTATTAGCTAAACTATGTGCCTCAAAACCATCATAGCACATAAATCATTGATTGCAATATTTATTTTTTAATAATAATGTTTTTCAATATTTTTTTTCCAATATGCACCCCACATATAAAATATCTAACCAATGTTACAATATGAATTTACAAGTGGACCCAAATACACCACATATAAAATATTTAATGCGGCTAAGCACATCTCCTAAAATACACCACAAACAAATACTTATTTTATATAATTAAAATATTTATTTTCTTGTGCAATGTGTAAAACACCTTTTTTCTTAACACTGCTTTGGAAGTCCAATATCGTCATGGTCACTAGGTCCACACCATTTATATAGTTGTCCCATAGTTTCTCGACTTCTTAGGTAGTCCCTTATGAAGTGGCCTCCTTCATTGCACTCTAATCATTGTATAATAGGTTAACTTGTAGAGTCATATTGGATTCAACTCCTACCTCCCTTGCTATTGTTATTGAATCTACTATTGCTTCTTGGATTTCAATAGCCTCTAGGAGATGCATTCTTGTTGTGTTATTGCTTCAATGGTGTGTTGGATGGAGTAGACTATTCACTTTGCATAAAGAGCACTTTTGTGCTCTTTCTTTTTAGGGAATTTCTTATTGAATGACCCACTATTTGAGAAATATCACAAAACATCTTTTTGAGGTAGTTGTTTAAGCATGGTCCTCAACTCTATAATCTATTCATCATAAATCTAGGGCTTCTTGCACCAAATTGGTACATTGTAAAAAAGGTGCTAATGAAAAAGTAGTTAATTTTTTTTATTTTTTTTCTCAATTATTATTTTCATGAATACCATATACTCTTCCTAACTTAGATGTGTAGAGGTTTTTCGTAAGAAAACGTCAACCCCTCATTAGAGATAAGATTATTTTAATGTGAGATTCATCATTTCCTCATCTTTGCACAACCCTTGATAATTATCAACAAACTATTAGCTAGTTTGAGGCACTTTCTTCTACCTCACTAGCTCCTACTTCATCAAGGCCTTCTACATTATTTAAAAATATATATAGAAGACTCATTTTTTTTCTCAAAAGAACTCATCTATGATTATTATCAACATTATTGGTGTAGGTTTGCTTTCTTCTTCAATGATAGCTTTAGCTGTGTAGTTGTAATGTAACTAGCATTTCACACAATTGTTTGATCCACTTAATTCCATTTAATAGAAAATAATTACAATAAATTTGGTGCAATTGCTAGTTGTTCATCCTCTTCACAAAAATCAACCACTTTTGAAGAACTATGATCATAAATCCTACTAATACCACCATTTACCTTATCATGACATAGAAAAATGTATACATTTAAGGAACTTAATCAAGATTTAATTGATTTGGATGTCACCTATGTTGTTGATGTTAATGACAAAGGAAATGAGTCTATAGCTCAACTAAACCAAAATTTTCAATTTTACATAAACTTATTTCCACAACATATCATTGCCAATGTCATTGATAACACTTTATCTCATAGTTTAGAGCAAACACACATTAAATATTTTTCAATATTAAAATCCATATTAAATATTTATTCCAATGTTACATACAACATATAAATATACCCAAGAATGTCTTACCTATGTGATGTACACATCCCTAGATCCCCTAGGTACACCAAAAATATTATTATTATTTACATTCTAACATTATGAGAAGTGAACAACACACCTTTTCCCAACAATCAACATAGCTAATGTCGTAGAAAAGGAGTTTCTATATGTCCAATAGGTTCATATATATGTTAATGATCTATTTGATATCTCTATGTGTACATATGGTGACCCCCTATTCCGACTTTGGGTTCCATCAACCTTTCTATCCAAGTCAAACCAAAGACCCTAAACATTCCATTCAATGTGATTTCTACTTCAAATTGCTTTTGCATCTTGTTGGATCATTCTTGGCTCACCATGTTGTCTCTCATTTTGTCTTTCACCCATAAGTGTCTATAGTTTCCCCATGATGGTATGGTGTATGTTGTTACTCACAACTAGTACTCGCCATTAGCCATTTGAAGAAACTTTTCACTTGATTATTTTTGGCTTACACCTTTTGGACCCCTCCAGCCTAATATTGATTTTCTATTTAAACTTCATCAAAAATATATGTTGAGTCAAAATCCTTCTCTTGTTCCTTATTCTCCTTCTCTATACCCACTCATTGTTACTCAGCCTCCATTGGTTACTCTAGTTCCTCCTTTTACCCTTATCATAGATAAAGGAAAGATACCCATGTTAGATGACCCTCCCTTTTCTTCTTTTGCATCTTAAGTAGGCAATAGATAAAATCAATTGGCTCAATTGCACAAGTGTCAACATCATGCCCTCCACCTTTTGACCCTCCCCATGAGTATCAATCAAGAAGGGGTAATTTTTTTATTAAAACAAGAAAAAGTTACAAAGCAAGGGCATTAAATAGCCCTATCAAGCTCCACCAAGTGATCCAACTGTTGAGACAAATTCAGGGGTAGCTGACCTTGATCCGCCAAATTCCAATCATGAATATGATCATAAGCCCATTTAGCCAAATAATCAACAACACCATTCCTTTCTCTAGGAATATGAGTGAAATTAATAAACTCCAGAGAAGCACAAAGAATGAGAATATGTTCAACAATCAAAGCCAACTGCCAACTCACATCATCTAAATGTCGCCTATTCAACAAGTTCACCACAACTTGGGAGTCAGACTCACATATGATCCTTCGCCATCCCAATTGACTACCCCACTCCACAGCCAATAAAATGGTTTGAGCCTCCATTAAATTATTAGTATGAAGACCCTTATAAATCGAGAAGATAAACTGAACATCTCCAGAGCTATCCCGCCCAACACCACCAATTCCAGCATGACTGGGATTTCCACGAGAAGAGCCATCCATGTTGATTTTTAGGACTCCTTGAGGAGGAGGGGACCATCTTCCCTCCCTATTCAACTTCGGGGTAGGATGTCTACATCTGTTGTGCATGAGCTACCATTGTGGAGGAGGAAGATGAAGACGATTACAACAACCAACATCACAAGGGTCCATCGGCTCAGTGAGATCACACTTAGCCGCAATAGTTTCTCCCAAAGAATGCATAATTTTCCACCACAGGTGAGGGGCCATCAACAACACATCTTGAAAAATCCACCTATTCCTCTCCAACCATAGGTTCCAAATAATAAAGGATGGGCCAAGAGCCCAAGCAACTTGAAGAAAGGAAGTAGAAACAGGGGCCTTGCCCCACCATTCCACAAACTCCGCCAACGAGGAAACATGCCAATAGAGCGTATTCCACACCCTCCACCAGAAATGCCAAATCTCCCTAGCATAGGAACACTGAAAGAAGAGATGAGAGACACTCTCTTCACAATCACGACACATAACACACATAAAAGGGTCTTGGAAACCACACTTACATAAATTATCCCAAGTAAGACACCGATTATGAGCCACTAACCACATGAAGAAATTGCACTTGGGCCATGACAACTTGTGCCCAACCTGCTGCCACTAAGGGACCTCAATGTCCCCAAACAACTGCTTATAACCAACAGACACAAAGTACTTTCCGGAAAAATCCGAACCATCCCAAGCCAAGACATCAAGTCCCCTCAAAGAATTACAAGCACGAGAAGCCAAAAGCTGAGAAAGCTCACGCCTATCCCCTTCAGACCCTCCAAGTGGCCACTGAGAAGGATGCTTCCAACAAAAACTTACAGTCGATCCACAATGCTGCACAACCTTATAATGCTCCACGGTATCCCAGCCAGCTACAATAAAAAACATCACAAAGGAACTAGAGGTGAGGAAAGGAAGAGAGAATAGGTGATCCCAAGAATCTAACCAAAAAAGAGCCTATGACCCCGAATGACAAATCCAAAAAAGCGCACGCTTAATCAACTGTGCCCCCACTTTCAAAGTATGCCAAATAATAGAGCCACTCCCTTCGAAAGGATAGCGAGGAACCTCAAAAAAAGCAACACCCCTAAGATATTTATGGTTGAGAATACGAGCCCATAACTGGTGCTGATTGGTACACCATCGCCAATAAAGCTTGGCAACAAGAACTTGCCCGTTCAAAATTGCAGAGCGTAAACCAAGACCACCTCCTACTTTGGTCTACACACAGATTCCCACTTAACAAGGCTCCACTTTGAAGAAAGCAAATTACCGCTCCAAAGAAATTGACATGAGAGAGCATCAAATTCCCTATGGAAATACATAGGAGCCACTTGAACAAAGCACTTGTAGATGGGAAGGGCTTGGATAACAAACTTGAGAAGAGTCACTCTAGCAGTTGTAGACAACCACCGTTGAGTCCAATGAGTGACCTTTCGCCTCAGCTTATCAAGCAACAGCTGCCAGGAGGACCTAGGCTGACGGCCAACAACAAGAGGAATACCCAAATAGACAAAGGGAAGAGACCCTATTTGAAACCACAAAATAGCTACAATCTGTCGCTGGATAGTCTAAGGAGTGTTAAAGAAGAAGATAGAAGAATTTTGCTCATTGACTTTCTGGCCCGAAGCTGCAAGGTAGATATCCAAAGCTTGCCTAAAGGATTTAGCCTCCCGAATATGAGCCAATCACATAAGAGAGGTGCCATCCATAAATTGGAGATGAGAGAGCATTGGCAGGCCCAACCCCCACTACCAACCATGAATCAAGCTTTGTGAAACCCAAGATTTAAGAAATCGACCCAGCCCCTCCACCATTATAATAAACAAATAAGGAGAGAGCGGATCCCTCCGATGAAGGCCCCTAGTAGCCCCAAAAGGCTCTGAAGGTTCACCATTCACAATAACCGAAAAAGAGGAAGAAGTCACACAACTCAAAGTCTAGCTCACCCAATCAGAAGAAAAACCAAAGGCCAACAAAATCTTCTGAAGAAAACTCCATTTAACTGTCATAGGCTTTGGCCATATCCAACTTGATAAACAGACCTATCCTTAGAGGTTGCTATGGAATGAATGACCTTAGACGCAAACACCACCCCATCTAGAATTTGACGACCTGCCACAAAGCCGCCTTGCTCCTCAGAAATGACAACAGGAAAACAAGATTTAAGCCTCTCAACAATCAATTTCGTAATAATCTTATACACCACATTACAAAGCGCAATAGGTCTAAAGAATTCAAGCCTATCAGCACCTTCCTTCTAAGGAATGAGAACCAAAAAAGTAGCATTCAGGGCACAAAGCATCTGCTTGCTATGAAGAGATTCCCGAACCACCTCCAACAAATCCAGCTTCACAATATCCCAAAACTCCTAGAAAAATTCAACTGGGAAACCATCAGGGCTAGGAGCTTTCCCCTTATTCATCCCAAACACAACCTCCTCCACTTTCGACAAAGTAATCAGGCGAATAAGATAAGCATTCAAATCATTAGAGATCAAAGAAGGAATGCAATCAAGGACCATATTCTCCTCAACCCTGCAGGAAATGAATCCTCAGTAAACATATTAGGGTAGAACTGACGAGCCTCTCTAGACAAAGCCTGTTGCGAAGAGATCGAAAGACTTATAATTAAAAAGAGAAGAGATATAACACTTATTCCGACGAGCTTGCACAAAATGATGGAAGAAAACAGTATTCTTGTCACCCTCTTGAAGCCAATCAATCCTAGCATTTTGTTTCCAGAAAATCTCCTCACGAAGCTCCCACTCCACCAAGAGCTTGGGCCTTAGCATGCCCAAGAGCCTCCGAGAATCCCAAATCCCGAATCTGGCAAGTAATAACAGCAAGGCAATCTTGCGCTTCTCTTTTCCTGGCCCGAAAATTACCAAAACACAACCTATTCCATCACTTAAGATGATACTTGACATATTGTAGCTTCTTAACCAGAGAATACATAGTTGTACCATATGCAGGGGCTCCATCCCACCACCATTGAGCAACAAGATCACCGAAAGAAGAATCACAAAGCCACATAAGCTGAAATTTGAAAGGTAGATTCTTAGGATTAAGAAAAGCAGAAGCAAAAAACTTAATTGGCCAATGATCAAAGCCACACTAGTCAAGAATCTCGGAGCAAGTGACCAAGCTACCGCCAACCCAAAAAGTAGAGACAAGGAATCTATCTAACCACTCAGAAATCGCTTTAGGCCCACTCCGTCAATTATTCCAAGTGAATATTCCATTAGAGGGTTTAACATCAACCAGAGCAAGAGAATCCACATTAGTCTGAAACAGATCTGAAGCAGCCAAGCCTAGGCAACCCTCCTCTTTTCTCCTCCAAGCTCAACACAAAATTGAAATCACCAGCTAAGATCCATGGCAGAAAAGGTACACAAGACCTAACATACCTGATATGAGCCCAAAACTGGATTTTACCACAAATGTCAATCGGAGCATAAACATTACTAACCAAAATAGTCTCACTAGATTCCAAAATTGAAGCCACCACAAAAATAGCAGATTGGCTAGAAAGCCACCAATGAGGAACAACCTTACGTGGATCCCAAAAAAGAGCCATACCTTTAGAGCTTCCCCTAGAACCAATACATTGACACTGGCCAGAAAACCAAATATGAGGAGCATGCTGAAGCATGAAGTCCACCCGAAGCTTAGTCTCCTGAACACAAAAGATATCTGGAGAATGAACAACAATCAAATCCTGAATAGCCTTTTGACGGGAGGTGCTATTCAACCCCCTTGCATTCCATGAAAGAATAATCATGAGGAAGGTTGGGAGAAGTGGGCCTCAATGGTCTTAACAGACCCAGATTCCGCCAGCAAATCTCCAGTAGATTTAATCTTGTCCACATCCTTCTTACGACCAACTTTAGAAGAATTTTCAAAATTCCCCTTCTTGAGAGGGCGTTGCAACACCCCCAAAGCAGGAGATGATCCCAAACCTTTACTTGAAGAGAGAACCTCCTTAGCTAAATCTGCTAATAGAATATCATCCTGCACACCTACAGAGGCACCAGGAGGCTCATAAATCCCCTGCTCCAAAGCTGGAGAATTATTCTGAACAACAATTGCCTGTTCCAACCCTGTATCCAACCCAATATCCGTACTAGTGGCCCCAGAAGAAATCTCAACAGGAATCCCCTCCTCCAAAGCCTGATTATCCAAGATCTCAAAACGATTGAAACCCTGATCACTCTGTCTATCCTTATAGGCCCACTTTTGACCCCTCCCTTTAGCCCTCGACTTAACAGGAATAGAGCCATCCTTATCAAACCCACCCTCAACCATAGGTGCCTTGCCTTTATCGCCCTTCTCCACCAAAGGCCCAAAAGAAGGAGAAGAAGAAACCCCAGTCGCTTTGGGTGCCCGAGGACATTGGCGTTGAAGGTGTCCATACTCAGGACAAAAGCGACAACGAAAAGGAAGGGACTCATAATCTAACTGTTGAATCCATAAGGCAGAGCCAATACAAATTTCCAAAGAATCTAGGAAAGGGTTATTTAAATCAATTTCAACACAAATGTGAGCATAAGAGAATACCTTTTTATCTAGAGTATTTTGAGCAATGGCAACCAGCTTCCCCAACAAAACAACAATCTGGTGTA
Organism: Sequoia sempervirens; assembly: GCA_007258455.2. NCBI lineage: Eukaryota > Viridiplantae > Streptophyta > Pinopsida > Cupressales > Cupressaceae > Sequoia > Sequoia sempervirens. The sequence continues at coordinate 270,991 of VDFB02095211.1, read as the reverse complement.
GAAGATCCTCCCTCCAAAACTCCAATAGCAACCATGGTCGACGGACCCAGACAAGGACCCGTGTAGGTAGATCCTTCCCCACATTAAATCCTCACCCGTGTAGGTAGATCCTTCGCTACATTAAATCCTCCATACCAGGGCTTAATGAACAAACCAACATGATTGTAAAAATATGGCCCTCCCTCAAAAACATGATTATGATCCGAGATGCAAGAAAAATCAACCATGAAATAGCCATTCACAACCACCAAAAGATCGAAACCACCTTCAACCTGCCAGGTTCGATGAATCCAGGACTTTAAAGCCGAGAGACAGACATTAATACCCAAGAACTTACAAATCAGAACATGTTGGCTCCAATAAGATATGTCCTCCTAAACCGATTTCGGAGAAATAACCAAAACAAGGCTATCTTGACTCTGCGGCAAGTATCCGTTCACTTTCTTGAGCTTAGAGCTCTCACCCACAAAAGATGAATCTGTCATTTATGCATGCATGGCTGCCGAAAAAGCCTGAGATGGCTTTGCCCCAACAATCACCAGGCTTTTGGAAGCCTCTGCCATATCCCAACACCGAACCCCTACACACAACCCACACCGTTTCCACTCACTCCAAACCCCTTCCACATCGCTTCCACCACCCACTTCCCCCTCACCGCACTACCACCCATAGCCGACACCCTTCTCTTGCACAAACCCCCACGCAACAGATAAAAAGAGGAAGCCCCGGCCTATTACAGGCCGCGGGCACCCAAAACCACCAGGCGCAATATCATCTCCCGTGATTGGTCACCCCCAACCCTCCCCATGAGTATCAAGAGAAAATACCCAAATGGGTCCAATAGTCTTGGATCCTTTTATCGAGCATCATTTTCTTATGAAGATTTTGGATCAAACCCCACTTTATTAGCCTATTGATTTTCCTAATGTGGGTGTCATATATAACACTATCCTTGCTTCCATGGCCCTTTTCATGCACACTCACCATCAAGTCTTTCTAGAGCTCCACTCTTCCACATTAGACTTTGACATCACTCCACCTCTTAAGTGTAAACCCAAGCAATACCTTGCCCTACCTTTAAGTAAGCCTAATTCTAACCCCATTTTACTACCTCCAAGATCTTTTACATCAATTCCCCCTAGCATGGAAGATCTTTCTCCATCATATTCTATTGATCTTAATGTTCACATGTTTGTTTCTTGTAGTGATGATTAGTGATTGGTTGTGTACTCTACATTTAAGTCATAGGCCCATCCCCAAAGGGGTTCTTATTTGATCAATGGTGGAGGTACGAACGTTGCCTATGATCTTTGCATGATTTTTGACAATCACCTCTTCAACGAATGCCTAGATATTGGGAAAATGTGTCTCAACCTTGCAATTACATAAGGTACTATTGATACATAAGTGATGGGGGAGCACGAGGGGTCCCCCCCTGTGAGGGGTCCGAGGGGATCATCCCCCTGGCAGGGGCTCGGGAGCAACGCCCCTGAAAGCTAAATTTTATGTATATTTTATTATTGTAAATTTGGACCATTCATCATTAGGTCTTAGATTTGACAGTCAATATTTTGTTGGATTGACTTTCCCTAGAAGACAACCCTATTTTATGAGGGTGTTGTATTACGACTATGTATTGTGATGTATTATGAGAGTCTTATAGACGTCGTGTTGCCTCTGGATCTCTGGTTGGTGATACTCCTGTGAGAAGCTTGCTCTGCAAGTATGTTGTAATCTTTGTGATTTATGAATAATTTATTGGGCGACTTTTGGAGTGTGGGGTTTTTCTCCTGAAAGGGTTTTTCCCACATAAATCACTGTGTTGTGGTATGCATGATATTTATGTTTATTTATATTTAAGTTTCTGTAACTATTGAAAAGATCTACAAAGTTTTGCATTATCCTCCTTTCAAGATTAGTGTAGGAAGTTGTTCTACTACCTTAGCTTCCTTACAAGGACTTTATTCCTCCAACTCTTGCACAATGTCTTCTCATCATTATAATATTCTCGTATTTAATCCACCTTCAAGTCGTCCTTCAATAGCACCTATGTGAGATTGGGAGGGAGATGAAATGGTGGATCAAGATCCTTTTGAGTAGCATTTTTTTCATGTGTGTATATATGTGTTTAGCTAGCATGCTTGTTTCTTGTGATTGTTTTTACTCTGATGAATCTTTGTTATTTTCCTTGTTTCTTGCTCATAGAAGACCCATGTTATCTTTGTAGGTACATGGATACATTAAGAATACCATGTTATGATCTTTTTCCTTATGTACCTATTTTCTTCTCTACGTTAACCATTTTTTTTGTGTATTCTAGGGATGATACAAAAAATTGAGACATCTAGTTCTCTTTCATGCTAACCATTTTTTTTCCTCTTTACTTTTTAATTACATGTCCATTATTTTGTATACTCATAGTTTTATATGCTTGGGGAATGATGATAATTCCATCACTATTCCCTAATCATATCATTCCTATATATTAATACTAACCCCAAGCATAAAGATCCATTTGTTTACTTCATGTGATGCTACTTATTTCTATGTGGCATTGTCTTTCATTTCCCTTTGTCATTCCATGAGCAAGATTTATGTTGCTTCATGCTTTCTTTTAATAGTATCATCTTTGGTGCCTCTCATTGAGGGCACTTCTCTTTTAGTGACTCTAGGGGAATATCCATTCATAGATGTTTCCTAAAGATCTCATATTTACCCCTTTTCTACATTAAATTAATTGCATATTTTTAGTTTATAGAATTATTTTAAGGAGGCATATTTTCACTTTCACATGTGCATCCACACATATACACACACCCACATTAGCAACATGCTCCCTAAAGTGTTAGTAGATTGTGGTCCCAAGTTCAAAGAGTTTCTTGAACTTTCCGATATTAATAAGATTAGCTAGCAATAGAGCACACTATCCCATGCAATCCTTTATATTGTATTTTTATATGAGCCACCTAGCAATAGAGTACACTAGTCCATATGACTCATATTAGCTACTTTTACATGCTTTATGAGTCACCTAGCTACAAATAATTCAATTTATTGTTATTCATCAAGGTATTGCTATAACTTAAACCATACCCTATATTATCCCAACACCAAAGCATGTTGGGACTATGCTTTCCATTTCTTAGAAATGGAGCATGCTAGAAAATGCTTGATTTTTATGAGTCAAATAGCTACAAATAATTCTAGTTATTGTCATTCATTAAGATATTCTATAGTTCAAAACAAAAAAGCATGATTGACCTTAAACCATACCCTATATAATCCTAGCACCAAGGCATGTTGGGACTATGCTTTCCATTTCTTAGCAATGGAGCATGCTAGAAAGTGTTTGATTTTTCTTTTTTGTACATATGTGTTTCTTGTATGTTTCATTTGTTTGTGTTTGTGTATTAGTTTATATGATTTAATACACTATTGTTTTGTTGGTTATATTTCTCTAACACCCCGATTTTTTAGGTATTATGTTATTCTAACATTGCTTCTTGTATAGGTTTTGTTGCTTAACATGTTTATTAGTTTCTCAACCAGAGGTATAATTCATTGATTAGAGAGCTATCCTTTTTTCTACACTATCCTTTCTATAATGCTATTTTTTTTCTATACTTTAACATATATTATTGCTTAGTGCCATAAACCTACTAAAGTGGGGGGAAAATGTAATGTCATAAATTGCATAAAGTGTAATTTTTATATTTTTTTTGAGCTCGCGCTAGTGCTCATAACCCCAAGTTTGCTTTTAAGCTCATTTGACTTTGCCTTGACCTTTTCCTACCCTTAGTACCAAATTATTTTATGTGCTTAATTTAGAGCCCCCAATAGAGGGTTTCTAGCCTAAAAAAAAACTACTATTAGAGAAAAAAGGTGGATTTTAGTGAAAAATTCAATGTCATTACTTTTGTAACCACTTTTTGGTTGCCAAGATCCTTATTAGTGTGAGGCGAGAGCATATAGTGGACAATTATATAAGGATTGAAATTGAAAATAGTTTTTATTGAACTCCCTAGAAACTAGTCTAATAATACAAAATATTAACGAAATAGCCAAAATATAGAAATACTTTATATAAACACAAACATAAGAATTTTAGTTAATTGAAAATGATAGATTCACATTACAATATTTCTAGCCTTGGGCAACCTCCTTTGAGTTGTGCTCAATATAAAATAATTTCATGAATACCTATTGTACCCTCAAAACTCTCTATTTATACTCTCTACTAAACAAAATTGTTACATCTCAAGAATGTGGTATATATTAGCTTTAGAAAAAGGGATGAATTACAAAGCATATATGTGTGTGATGCTTTTGTTACCTCTATCTTAATACAAAATTAATTAATTAAGAAAATATTAGTACAATGGGTCCTAATATGTGAGTTCACAAACTACACACCCTATAGTGATTTCTACTTTTATCCCTACATATGTTCTATCTACCCTAAATATGACTATCATATGGTAAACTTAAGTGATCAATTAAAAATGAAATTGAACTAAATTCAAGTAATTTGAAAGCAATATATTGATCAATTAGAGCCATATTCAATGAAATTCAATTAACAACACTAAGAAGATTCAATTCAAAAGCATTAAATCAAAATTCAAGCAAATGAACCTAAACTAGTGTACAGACCTCTCAATCCCATTGTGGATTGGTGCATAATTGTGAGATGGACATGCATTGCTTAGTTTTATGCATTATCCATATTGCAAAAGCTTGATTTGAAGGTTAATTCACAAGATTATCTCCAAAATGCTCAAGATTTGAGACAAGAATTCTAGAGAGTAACTTTGCTATGAGGATTGTGAATGAATTGATATGAAAAAGGCTTGGTATTTATAGATTTTAGAATATTGATCAATGGTGAGGATTCAAAAAGCTAATCAAAAGATGAAATTGAATTAAGGATGTGAGTGTGGATCAAGGATTAATCAAGTGGCTAATAATCCATGAGGCATGGATCAAGGTTTAGCTCAAGAGTTCATAATCCATGAGAGACTCAACAACATCCCTTAATTCATGGAATTAAGTTGGAGATATTTCAAGTTAGAGGGAAGAATCTGAATTTGAAAAGTGAATATTCCTTGAGAATATTTTTTATGCAAGTTGGAGGAATAATTAGCTAATGAAACAATTTAGGAAATCATTTAATTATGCAAGTTGGAAGAATTGGGACCTTTAATTAAATAATGGGAATTATTTAATCAAGGAGGGAAGATGACATTTAATTAAATAATTTGACATTATTTAATCAAAAGGGGAGAAATTAGTATGAAGGTGATGAATTAATCAAATAACCTTAATTATTCGATTAGTAGGAGAAAAAAGTGAATTTAACTAAATAATTGGACATTATTTAATTAAATAGATGAAATGGGTAAATTATGAGAGAAATAGTGTTAATAAGCGAAATCAATGTGTGTGATATACTTAGGACATTTTCAAATGTCCACAATGACCACATCAAATTCTTTGTAGTAATTAGGTATTTATAATTTTTTCTATAGTCATGTTCTCTTTACATATAATCCATCTTCAACTTCAAGAGTATGCTTCTTGATCCAAAACTATTACATCAATATTAGGATCCATGGGGTTGGCTCTATATTATTCCTAAACCTATATAGGTCTAGAAAATGTATGATCTACAACATATAGTTCTCTCTATTGGAGCAACCAAGGTCATCTTGAAAAAATAGAATACATTCCACAAACAAGAATTGCAAGATGTAAACGTATCATACATAGCATGCAAAATATAAAAAAGAGAGACTTGCATATAAATGAAATGGTAAGGATGTGAGAAGGTAGGATTGAAAGTATGACTAATCTTCCAAGAGAATTAAGCTTGTAGTACTTGTTATCACCTAGAATATGCACCTTGCTAAATCTTGAATCCAACTATCTTGTGAAACATGTGATGACCTCTCGAGCTGTGGGACTTGTTAAACTTGAGGTCAACCTCCGATTAAAGGGTAGCTTCCCCTTGGTAAATCACCTAAAAACTAACTCTAACTAAATAACATTGCTCGGAAAAGAGATGAGAAAGATATGATAATCTATATTTAACACAAAAAATGAAGGTGATACACCAAATAAAGCAGATTTCTACTTCTTTTCAACAACACAACTTATGAATCTCAATCTAAAGCTTCACACAGTAATTTGTAACAGTAATTCAGAGGTAAACTTAGAACAACAACAATCAAGGAGTCATAGAACTCACAATAATACCTGCTTTTCTTTCATACACATAAATTTGAAACAAATAGAGGCAAACATATTAATCTTTGATTCACTAAAGGCTACTACAATGAATGTTTTCTGGAAAAAAGTAAAATATTACATCACAAGCATACAATCAACCATTATTTCAAAGTGAAACTGTTAGTGTAGGTTTTTTAATAATTGCTTTTCCTGCACATTATTAAGCATACTTAGGTTATATAAGACTTAGTTTATGTCAAGACACATGACATAATCCATTGATTACATGTATCACTCTCACCCACACTTGGGTGGTTGAGTCTCACACCCTCTTTTGGCCTTTTATGCCACCTCACAAAACCACTCTATTGTCTCTTTTTGAGTAGGTTATGTCACTTATTTGGCATTTTCCAAGTAGGCATAACTCCCACCTAATTTGGTTATTTGGGAGTTATTACCCCTCTTGGAATTGTGTGCCCATATTGTGCTATATAATCAACACTCACCTCTCCCTCCTATCTAGTTCAGATGAGCTCATATCAGCTCATTCAATTTAAGGGACTGTTAATGCATATTGTATCATTTGGGGTGTGATAATATCATTATTTTGTTATTGCACCATATTCTAGCATTTCATCTTCTTGCTACTCTTGTGTAGAAGGTCAATATTGGTTTTGTAGGTGATCCTGGGTGTTTGAGTTCATCAACAACTCTTACATGGTATCAGAGCTTTTAGATCTGCAAGCCCCTTCTCGAATTTGGGAGGAATTCAGCATTGAGCTTTTGTTGGGTGCATTTTCAGTGAAAATGGCATCGCCATTGAGTCCAGAAGGCTTCGCAGATGAATTTTGATATAAAGCACTCTATATTTTGGCTCCTGAAATTTTTTGGCGATTTTCGAAGGGCTTGAGGAATCTTGCAAAGAATCTTCCGTATAGACTACCATTATTGCAGTAGACGATACAATTTTTTTCTAAAAAAAATTGAAAAAAAACAATATAAAAAAAAGCAAATAAAAAAGAAGTATTTTTAAAAATTTGATTAAAAAAAATAAAAAAAATTAAGTCAAATTTGGTACAGAGTACCAATAGGTCAGACCTGTCAACCCCTATACCTGGGCGTACCACCCTTGAGATCTATGTAGGAGCTTTTAAAGCTCACACAACCCTCATAAAGGTGTGTACCCCTCTCTGTGGAATGGGTGGCTCGACCCCCTAAATTATTTTTTATTAATTTTTTTTAAAATTCAAAATATTAAAAGCTTTGAAATCGACATCATTCCAAAAATTAACGTCCATTTGTCGGTGGGCAAAGGAGAATATTTCTTTTTTTGGCGAAGATTCCGCCAACCCCGATGACGGTAACAAAACTATCAAAATGAAGCCCATAATCATAGAATATTCTGGGGGAGGAGTATATTCCTTTTTGACGGGCTCGAGACTGTCAATTTTAGCCTTACAGTTTGTTGACATCAGCACACGTCAGTGTGACGTCAGTAGGTTCTTAAGGATTTTTTCCCCCCTTCACGATTGGAGTTTGTATTTTGCATCCAATCTTGAGACAACCCATTCTTAGCCATATAGAGGTCATTTTGCAAGCAATTTTTTTTTATTTGGAGTAGAGTTTTGCATGGTGGAATCCGTTTTTCTCAAGTGATCAGATTTTCCAAAAAATCAGTTTTCTCATCAGATCTAAAGGACAGTCCTAGTTTTTTGAACTTCAAATGGATGTAACTTTCACATACGACCTCAAATCGAGGTGATTCTTTTTTTGAAAGTTGATATTTTTTTTAGCACTACATATTGGTGCTATTTTGAGGTTTTGATTATGAGATTATTTTGTACTTTCAATATTTGGGTCCAATATTGGACATTGTAAAACTCTGGTAACAACTCCAAAATTGTAAACACACTAATTATAAAGTGTCACCATCATATTTTTCTTTGGGGGGGTCATTGATTGAGTGAATTTGGGGGGTGATCTTGTGGCGTTTTGATTTCTTTCATTTCTTTTGTTGTGTTAGTACAATGGGGAAACATAACATTGAACTCCTAACTCCATACAATTATGCATCATGGAAACAATCAATATGGAATTATCTAAGGGGAAAAGGTTGCACAGGCTATGTAAAAAAATCTATTCTTGAACCTACTGATGTTGGTGCAAAAGCTTTGTGGGAGATCAATCGTGAGAAAGCTCTTGGTTACATTTGTTCACTAGTCTCTTTTGATTTACAATTTCATCTCGAATCATGTAAGACACCTAAGGAGGCTTGGGAGACTCTTGAAAACTTATATGGTAAAACTGATTAGATTAGGGGTTATCAAATTGCTAATGATTTGATGAATCTTGATCCAAAAAGTTTTGACCACATCCAAGACTATATCTCCAATATTAAGCAACTAAGAACACAACTAAAGGATTGCAAGATTACTGAGGAGGATTTACAGTTGATTCTCAATGTGTTATCTAAGCTTGGTCCTGAGTATTCAATGTTTGTTTCTGGATTTCACACCAATAGGATTTCTATGGGAACTGCATATGTTGAGCCTACATTTGATGCATTTTCATATCTTCTAATCCAAGAGGAAGTGAAGGTGATTCAAATGGGTCTCATCAAGGTTTCTAAGTCACAAGCATTGGTGGCTGGTGAGCCTTAGGTACATAAAGAATCAGGGCATCTTGATCAGAAATAAAAGAAGAAAAAGAACAATCCACATAAAGAATTTGAATCCTCTTCCTCAAAAGGGGAATCATCTGAAAAGGAGAAGCCCACATGTGCATATTGCAAGAAATCTGGGCATGATGAACATCAATGTTATTTAAAACAAATTGATGAGTTGAAGCATCTTTTAACAAAGAATAAAATCAATTTTCCTTCAACTATGTCAAAGGATTCATCATCATCTTCTAAACCAAAGTTAGAGAAACAAAAGGGGAAAGCACTTGTTGCCATTGCAAATTCTGAGTCAGGGAGATGGATCCTTGATTTAGGAGCTTCACATCACATGGATTCATCACAGAGTATGTTCTCTTCATTTGAAACTTGTTCATCACCAAACATCTTGATGACTAAGAACACATATATGTGTGTTTGTGGGAAAGGATCTATTGACATAGACAAAGGGTCATTCAATGATGTCCTTTGTGTTCCTTCATTGTCAACAAATATCCCTGCTATCTATTAGATCACACATGGTGGAGAAGGAAAGAGTGTTGAGTTCACACCAGATTCTATGATTATTCGAGATTTGCATAGCAAAGATATTGTTGCAGTTGGGGAGGCAGATCATCAATCTCGAGTATAAACCTTCTCACATTTTTCCTCTGATCTTCCTTCGACTGATGTACACACTCAAGCATCTAGTGTGAACATTGTTGAGGAGGTTCAGTATGGTCAATTGAATCTTGGTATTATTTCAACTGAGGCTCAAGAGACATGTGTTGATACTCCATCTCCTACATCGCCTATTGTTTCTGATGATACTAGTATTGCTACATTCATGGCTTCTATTGAATCAGTGCAACAAGACATCCATTGCCTTCCAGACACAGCTACTTGGGATGAGTACTTGACATACATTGCAGGTTTTTTTTGTGAGTCCTATCTTGTAGACTTGGAGGACACAATTGAGTGCATACATCTTCTCTTTGATGAAGTTGCTTTGTCTTCTTCAGATGTTGAGGGGAAACATTTTAACCCTCTTTTTCTTTACCCACATGATCATTCCTCACAGTTTGACATGATTGTGGCTACTATTGAGCAACATTTGGAGGAGACACCTTTGTCTTTAGAGGAGATATCTTTGTCTTCGGATTTTGTTCTACATCCATCTCCACTAGGTTCTAGATTGTCATATTCTACAGTGTGGCCTAGAACACCTGATTTGATGGCGACAACTTTCAGCATCGACATGGGGACACCTGAGTAGAGTTCAAAGACTTCATACATTTTCATCATTTTTCCTTCATATTCCTTTCAGGAATGGGAAGATATCCTGCTTACATCATTGGTTCTCTTTCTTCCTTAGGGGAGGAATATTGTTCGGCGATCTTGGATCATCTTCAGCTTCATGTGTCAAACATTCACCAACAATGCAGGAGATTCTACATTGGGGGACTGTATGGTCTCTCTTCTTCTTCTCTCTTGGGGAGGAGTTTTGTCCTACGGGTTTTCTCTTTCTCATCTTTTGAGAGGTTTCATCATTGTACATGGGTACCTAACATGGCCTTGTAGTTGGGACCCATCTTTGCATTGTTTCATCCTTTCACCCACCTAAGCTATGCTTAAGGGGGGTGTTAGCGTAGGTTTTTTAATATTTAATTTTCCTACACATTATTAAGCATACTTAGGTTATTTAAGACTTGGTTTATGTGAGGACACATGGCGTAATCCATCAATTACATGTGTCACTCTCACCCACACTTGGGTGGTTGAGTCTCACACCCTCTTTTGGCCTTTTATGCCACCTCACAAAACCACTCTATTGTCTCTTTCTGAGTAAGTTATGCCACCTATTTGGCATTTTCCAAGTAGACATAACTCCCACCTAATTTGGTTATTTGGGAATTATTACCCCCTCTTGGAATTATATGCCTATATTGTGCTATATAATCAACACTCACCTCTCCCTCCTATCTAGTTCAGATAAGCTCATATCAGCTCATTTAGTTCAAGGGAGTGTTGATGCATATTGTATCATTTGGAGTGTGATAATATCATTATTCTATTATTGCACCATATTCCAGCATTTCATCCTCTTGCTGCTCTCGTGTAGAAGGTCAATATTGGTTTTGTAGGTGATCCTGGGTGCTCGAGTTCATCAACAACTCTTATAGAAACAAGGTTGGAGATGCAATCAATGAAGAAAATTACAGAAGTAAAGACCTGATTTTGACTAAAAAAATTAAAGGACAAAATGTCACTTTGTCACAATAATTTTTTCAATGCTTTGCAAAAAACATAGGCCTCTTATTTATAGATTTTGAGATTCTAAAATAAAAGTCATGTTGACTTTAGATATTTTTCCTATGAGTTGTCATCCTTATCCTTTGTGGATAAGATTTTCCTTTTTGCTTTATGAGTTGTTAATCTTATCCTCTGTGGATAAGATATCCGTAATCCTTATCCCTTGTGGATAAGATTCACCTTTTTACTTTATGAGTTGTGAATCTTATCCCTTGTGGATAAGATATTTTTCAATCCTTATCCCTTGTGGATAAGATGTTTTGCAATCCTTATCCTTTGACTTTGACTTTGACTTTCTTTGACTTTGCAATGCTTTGCTGATTTTGTAGAAAATATTTTCCTTTTCTTTTGTTGTTTTGGTTTTTCATAAAAAATCAGGTAACAATACTCTAGGGACAAGTGTAGGGACACATGTTAAGTTCATATTAAATGAGACAAGAAGTAATATGTCTCTCCATGTCAACTTAAGATTAGTGTGAATAAGCGTGGATAAGGCCAATTAGGTACTAGGTAAAATTAAACTAAGTTGGTAATAACACTTTTCACACTAACACCCCCATTAAGTGATGCTTAGGGAGAAAGCTTAATAATAAAAATACGAGTCTAAAAAACAAGGCTTTACAAGGTACTCATGCACAATTAAAGATTTCTCATAAATAGAGTAAAGGAGAAAACCTTGTAGGAAAAATACTCTCCAAAAGAAATAATTAGAAGGAATAAACCTCCTCAAAAGATGTCCCGTGAGAATAGGAACATGAAGATAAAGAAATATTGAAGCATATAGCTATAAACTCTATCAAAGATGAATGTTTGGTTTCTTCTAGAATCAATGAACCTCTAATGAATGTAGATCAAGAGAAGAAGAAAACATTGCATGAGTGACCTCAAGTACACTACTCAACCATGAATACATATGTGGAATGAAGGAAAAAATACTATGAAAAGTTGAAGATATAAATTGTACAATGATCAAGAAGCACGACAATATTGCATGGTTAACCTATAGTATGCTACTAAACGTGCATGATGCTCTACATAAGTATGAAAATCTAAAAAATGTTGATCAAATAAAAATATATAAGGTTTCTCCCATTTTATCCAAGGAAGCATTAACTTAACCATGTGATGATATTGCCCATAATGCTACCAAGGGAGAGATATTGGCAGGTCAATGAAGTGTGGCACAAAAAAATGCAAAGGAATATAAATCTCCTCTCAAAGGAACACACATAAGATTATCACTTTATCTTAGTGTGTTTACAAATAAATGTGTTGTATAGTTCCTATAGATATCAAAAAGGACGAGTTTAGTTTATAATGTCATGAGGCGATCACAGGAAGACATAGTACAACAATGCCATACACCCTCAAAAAATGACAAAAACTAAATAATTTTAACCCCCTAATGACAAAAATGTTGTAAAATATGTCCCCCACCAAAAAAAATTGAGTACATTTGTGCAATTGGGAAGCCTAAATCAATCATTTATAGCACATAATGATTTTATAATTTTTTTAGAAAAATTGACTATCCAAGGCATAAAATTACATGCACCATTAGATTCCTTGCATTTATGAATATATTTAAACAGACTATTTGCTAATTTTCAACATTGTGGAAAAAATTATGTCTTGTCAGAAAATTATCGAAAAAGAGAAAAACTAGAGGTTTGGAGGTAAATCTCGAAAAATAACAGCATACTAAGAAAAAATAAATTACACAATGATTAAGTAGATAGAACCGATTTTCCATCAACCAAAAGAAGTAAAAAATCTTACTTCTCTAGGAAAAGTTATACCAGAAAGAAAAACATTGCCCCTTTGAAGAGCAATACATAGGCCTTGGGGGTAGACTAGTCACCCTAGGATAACACCACTCAAGAGGGTAGTAAGTTGATGGTACCAAGGTGGTGCACCAGATAAGTTGTGCTTAGGTGGTCCCCAAGTGATACTCAAGTGGTGGTTTGACTATGTGAGGGATGGGACCTCGATAGAGAAGTGGTAGCTACAATGAAAAAAAATGTCACTCCTAGTGATGGTGATGGAGTATTTTTTCCATTTTATTGGTGATGTTATAAAATTTCACCTCTCCTAATAGGATATTGATGGTGGGTGTTGGGATTAAAATGCCCCATATAAATGCTAAAGTTACTCTTTGATCAGTAGATAAAATTGTACTTGTACCTACCAAAAAAGGGCCTACATAGGGTGACATTGCTCCTACATAGGTTGTACCCTACCTAATAAGTTTTTAAATGATTAAAAATTGTGACCCCTATGCATTGGTGTATGGAAGTTGATGTAGTAATAGAAGATGAGCTATTGCAAGTGATTTAGTGGCACAAGTGTAGTATGACAGTTGTATGACCATGAGGGTGTGTATGGACTATACAAATCTTTGTATGGCCTCCATTGATGGCATCTTCAAAAATATAGAAAAAAAAATTGCGAAAAATGAAGTGTTATCTATGAAAATTGTTTCTCCAGCCTTTTAAGCACAAATATGAGGTCAATTTTTCTCCAAGATGCACTATTTGAAAGTAGCTACCCATGACCCTTGCAAATTCAAGAATTAAAGGAAATGGATTTGAAAACATGCTTTGATACGATGTCGAAGCATGCAAGATCAACTTACAAAATCAAAATACATTCCACAAACAAAAATGGCAAGATGAAATATTATCATACATAGCATGTAAAATGTACAAAATAGAGCCTTGAATATACATGCAAGGACAAGGAGGTGAGAAGGTAGGACTAAAACTTTGACTACTCCAAAATAAAGACACGTGTAGGATTCTGTGGACAATTATGGGATACATGTTAAGTCTACATGAGGTGAGACAAAAAGTGAGATGTCTCTCTAAGTGGGCTTAAGAGTAGTATGAATGGAACCAACTAGGTACTAGGTAAAAATAAACTAGGTTGATAATAACACTTTTCAAACGAACACTCTCTATTAAGTAATAAATTGAAGAAATTAGTCACATTTTCCACCCATGAGGATTTAGAATTTTTAAAAACCCTAGGTTAAAAAAGAGAAAAAATCTAGGGCCAACTTTTACTCTTTTGATGAGCACCTCGCTCTTGGCTTGAACTTGGTTTGTCTTGAGGGCCTTGCTGGTGTTCCTCCTCCATTGAGTGCTTCTCCTTCTCTTGCAGTTGTTCCCATTTCGCCCTTGGTTTCTTTTATGGATGGCACTTGTCTTTCACATTATTGTTCTCCTATTCCCCCCTTCTAAGCTAGTGGTCCCATAGGGGTATCTCTTGCTCCCCCTCGTGGTGGGAGCTCAAATGATAGTATCGCTTGGACCGTTGTTTATAGAAGGCATAGAGGTCACTCTTCTACCTCTTCTTCTTCTCGAGACGTGTTGGTCAAGTATGTTGTTTAGGGTTGAGACCCTTGTTTCTCATTTCTCTCTGGTTCTATACTCCAATCAAAAGCATAGCTAGTCTTTGTTGGAGTTTTTTAGTTCTTGTGAGCTTCTTTTGCTAGGCCTTTATGGCTGTTTTGTAACAGGTATGGGCCTTTCCCATTTATATCTTAATCAAAACTTTTACCCTTTTGATGAATTTTCCAATTAGGTTTGCTCCTTTAAGGTAGCCAATTTGCAATATAATTATAACTACCTTTTTTTTGGATGGGGACCAACTTTCACTCTTTTGGAGGATTATCTCGTTATACTCATCTCTTCGAGCTAGTAAAATTTATGTATAAATTCAACCAATTTTTGGTTCACACTCCTCTCTATGGTGATAGTTCACTATTCTCAAGATCAATAAGATCCACCAAAGCCCACCATACAATTTCTCGATTCCTTAGTTTCAATTCCTTAAAAAAATTATAAACCAAAAGGCTTGCTAATCAATAACTTGTGAAGAACATCAACTAGTTATTTAGGAGAAGCAACACTAGCTAAATTGGCATCTCACAAGAAAGTAATTATCCAACATAAAAAATTCATGCCCATGTATATGGTCCAAGTGTACCTCATGATCAAAATTATTTTCCTTATTATGATTTTTATACATCACACGAAAATGTATCTCCTAATTATCTTAAGTTTGAGTTATTGAAGGATTGAGTCATGGAATTCTTCTCAAAGGGAATGTAGGATGATGGTGAGGCTTTATCATAAACTCAATATGAAAACCCTAAATTGATTTAGAACTAAACAAGAGAAAGGACATTGATATAAATATACAAAGTTAGAAAGCAACAAATCTAAAAAATACATAAGAAATCATACCCTAATGCCAAGACCTAAGGGATGTAGGATTGGATGGGTTCACTAAAATGAATAAATAAATATAATATTTTACATTTAATCAATAAGGTAAATAAATAATTAGAATTAATCAATAAATAAACCTAAAATTAATTATTCTATTATAATAAATAAATAAAATAATGATACTTAGCTCCAAACTTGATGAAAATTCCTTGTGACAAATGTCGACAATTGATTTGTCAAGGTTTATCGGTGATTTGTAAATGATTAGATGCACACATTTGTGTTATAGTATACTTGCTAATTGTTATTTTGGTTTACTTCTATGCTTATGCAACTAATATTATGCTCATAATTCTAAACCTTGCTCATGGATCTAAACTATGTTTAATCTAATGTCAATAATTTATTTGTTTTAATATCTAGAACATGTGCTTGAAAATGAGTGGTGTTGATAGAATTTGTTTGAGTTTCCTAGGCAAGGAATGTTCTTTGTTTAAACCCTATTGATGATTCAAAGGTTCAACACAAATTATCAAAGAAAAACTTGAAAGACATACAATGATGCCTAGGATGTTGATGTAAGTTGATGATATAATTTTGATGTTCTATGATGCTCCTTGATTCATAATACAAGTCAATTTTAAGTTTACGAAACGATGGATAATGAATTAGGGTTTGTCTTTTAAACACAAAAACCTAGAACAAAATTTAGTAATTTTTGTATTAAAGTTATAACTCATAATGGCTAATTGAAGCGAGTCATTGATGACCTAAATTTAAATTTAAAATTTAAAAGTTCTAAGACCATTTTTGTAAGTGAATAAAATAAATCTATTGTTCAATTAGATTTTGATGTTGACTTAGTGAATTAAAACTTATTCTTTTTATATAATAAAAGATGGAGGACTCTCTTAAGATTGTTTATGCCCTTTTCATGCGATTTCAATAAAACAAATTTGGGTGTTGTTTAATTTTGAGACATTGCAATTTCAATATTTGTAGATTTAACCTCAATAAAGAAATGAATGAGCTTAAGATCAACACCAATACTTTAATAGATTCAACTTATTTTTGAACTTATATACTAGAATATACTACTTATATATTAATCATTACACAAATAACCACTATCAATCCTATCAGAGTAGCCTTTAATGAAAAAGTGTAAGATGAATATTTTTACCATTACAGTAATATAATATCTTCCTTACAACCCAAATTAACATCAATTATAAACCCTTATTTCAACTATATTTAACACTTTAAAATAGAAACCACTTTTCTCAAATAAAAGCTTCTTCTTACAACTAAGGTATTGTAGATAGTATTTCGTGTGATTATTATTGCATGTATGCATTCCCTTATGTGGCAATTAGAGCCAATTCATAAGAGTTTCTTTTTTATGCATTCCAATAAAACTAACATGAGATGTGGTGCTTTCTCTATCCATTATTTAGAGAGAGAAATTATTAATTTGTATTCAAAGGTCAAAGATGCATTTTATATTAATCCAAGGTCATGTTTGTATAGGGTTTCTATACATAAAATATTAAGGCATAAAGAATATTTTGATATAAAATTTGGAGGTAGTGACAACCATCTCATGAAAGGACCACAAATTGATAAGTCCTCCAAAATGGTAACAATCATTACATGAGTTATGTGTAACCTAATTGATGGCTTAGCTTGGGTTTTCTTTGATATTTAAGTTTGTACTTTTTAAAGCCATATTAGATGTTTTGCTTTTTGTTGTTCCCCATGAATTAACTGTTATCACGCTGACCAGGAGAAAATAAACTTTAAAGCACTTGTCATGTGGTAGAGATTCTTCAAGACAAGAGAAATGAAACCATGTGGTTTTGGCCATTTGGAGGTTGATTTCTCATGCAAGCGATGAATAATATTTGGTCAAAAACTTCCTTTTTTTTAAACTCATCTAACAATGGAGGTGTCCTCTGTCAAAATCTTCTTTCTTTAAGCTGGGGTGTAAATTGGGAAGTGTGAGATATTGTTTTGGGATGAAGTGTATGCCTCAATGATGTTTCTCCAAAATATTTTTTTATTCTTTCCTAGAAATCCACTTTATAGAAATTGTACCTGTTAGGGATTATATATGGCCACCTTTTCCAATTGGGTGTTGTGCTCCTAGCTTTCCCATAATCATTCATTATAGTTTTGATAGTTCATACATCCTTATCCTTCTGAATCATAACAAAGATGGAAAGGCAGGAAGATTTTTGCAGCCCTCTGGGTAAAATGCAGAAGCAATCAAGTAGATCAGAGCACTCATCATGCAAGCATTCTTCTGCTGATAATGAAAAGAATTTAGATATGAGCAAAAGATTGCAGGATTTATCGAGCTCATGGATTTGTTTACCAGACATGAATCAAAATATAATGGCTGAGATTGCTCGTAGAAGGAATGTTACTGATGAGTTTTATGATGACATTTTTAAAGGCAAATCTAAAGACACCATATGCATTTCTTCTTCCAAAAATCTGGATCCTTTTTTATCCAGATCTGTCAAAGATCATGGGGCCACAAAAAAGATCTGGTTGTTTTAATCTTATATTCCAATGTTTACATTGTAATTTTAAGTATGTAATAGATTCATGAAATAGTAAAGTTTTTGAAATGTGTCAAAAATTCTCAGTTTTATCAGAAACATTCCAATTTATTTTAAATGGGTGTTCTATTTTGTGTATGAATCTGTGACCGTGTTGTGTATTTTTCAGTGATGGATTGGTCTCCTCAAAGGCTGCTAATGAGTATCCCACCTATGGAGAAAAGGTGAAGAGCTGGAAAGATCGGATACCAGAACAAATGGTGAAGGTTAGAGGCAAATCCAAGCAGGGCCCTGGGCATGTTGCAGACTGTGATATTGACAATGGTGAAGGTGAAGAAGAATTTGGATCTTATGTAATTGAGTTTGGATCAGGTGTAAAATAATAGCCCAATTAAGTGGCTTAAAACAAAGAAGAGTGGTCTTATATTATAAATTGAGGTGTTAATGAAGAATGCTTATATTATTTGGTAAATAAATTGGCAAGTGAAGCCAACTAAGTAGGATTAGATTAAACAATAAGGATGGTGTGTATATTAAGTGTAGTTGTCAAGTTTAGAAAAAGTGTGCTGGTGTTCATGAAAATTTTAGTATTGTCATTGGCAATTAAGGTGATGGAGTTTATGCAAGCACTTGCAGTCAAAGCTAATGAAGGCCAGATGAATTAGATTCCATTTGTCATGTGATATGTGAATATAACTAATAGACAAGTTAATAGTTTCCCAATATGATAATTAATTGGTTTGAGACTTTCTCCACTAGATCTTCAATTAAAATACTTTTCTAGAGTAATAGTTTAATTTTCAAGTGAATAATAAGCCAGATCTATGTTGTGTGTACAAGGAAACATCATATCTCCATGCTTAACTTTTTAGAAAATAGAAGTTTGACTCAAAAGGTCCGTTTGAGGAGTTTAGTTGGGGACAGCCAATTCTGTGATTTGTAAATTGATCAGGATAGTATTATCTTTTACAGTTCTTTATTTATAGATTTTAAAACAAGTTGTAATCTTCTATGTTAGAGTATTATATGTTTAGATTATCCATAATAATATATAAAAATATTTTAAGTGATTCAAAATGATATGAAAATAAGACAATGATGGGTGAATGTAATGTCATGATGTGTCAAACAGTGGTGATGGAGAAAAAATTCGAATAAAAGCTTTAGTCAAAATTGTAAAAATCTTTTTGGATTTTGACTTGGTTAAAAAATAGAGAGTATTAATTTTTTCAAAATTGATGTCCCTTTTTTTCCAAGCTTCAAAATACATGGGGATTTAAAATGGATATCTAGTTTGCTTCCAAATTTCCTCCTTCAAAATTTGCATGTAAATTAGGCTTGAGAATCCTAAACCTGCCTTTTCTATGCATATAACAAATTGAGATGTTTTCATAGATTTTCCTTGATTTCCTCCTTGATGTTGTAAGGCTCTTTTATAATCCAAATTTGATAATTGAAAAGGATATATCTAAAAAACTCTCAAGATTTTAAAAATATAATACATGCATAATTATAATTTTAATAAGTAATTATAATTAATTTTCTACATATATTATGTTGTACTTCTTGATAGACACATTGATTGAAAAATGTCCATAACTTTCAAATGAAAGATGCATCACACTTTAGGTTTCATTAGCCACAAGTAAAAAAAAATTGCATTTCATATATATTTTGACCAAATTAGGTTGGCCAAGAAATTATTTTTTAATATTTTAAGAAAATTGTTGTAAAAAATTTATACTAATTGTTTGCTTAAAAATGTCAATATTGGCATGGTGTGATGGTTTAAAGATGGCGGCGTTGTTCTTGCCACCAAGGTTCGAACCCCCTTGGGGTGGTATTGTTGAGCGGTTGTATTGGGGATGAGGTCCCCCATTTGTGACCTCACCAGTTCATAGCTCCGGGTCAAAAGCGTTTACCCCTTGAAAAAAAATAAAAATATTTGCTTAAAAATAAATAAAAAATATGTGTCACATCCCCTCATATGTCATTTACTTATATCTATAGTTTTAAAAAATTAAACATTTTTTGCACATGCTTAGGTTGGTGAGAATGATAGTTGCCTTCATTTTATAAAAAATTTAGGCTCATGCTTCATTGAAATATTCAATTTTCATCAAATTAATTTAATTTATAAAATATAGTAGCCCAAAATAACATTCAATTTTCTATAACTTTTATTACTACATGTTTTTTCATATTTTGTAGATAAACTATTCATTTTTTTACATGAAGTTGTTTAAGTCCATTTTTTGACATTTTTATTGCCACTTAAGAGTATTGTTTGGCCCATCATGCTCTTGCACTCACCTTGACTACAACACCAAACTATCTTACAAAAATTCATAGTGGGTGAATTTAAATCTTACAAGGATGAGCTACTCCTTACTACATTTGAAAGAATGTTTCTATAATTGATATGAGTTCCACAATCCATGAGGTTAGAAAGTAAGCTTTTGAATTTAACTGTAGAATATCTCTATGACAAGAAATGGACTCATAACACTAAACAACTTATCTTTCTATCTATACTATAGATAACTTCGTGAAAATATGTTATTCCATCCACTATCCCAAAAGTATGAACACGACAAGAAGAATTACATAAGTGTCAGCCTATTCACAATGGTTTGAATTTATTTTTTATAATCTACATGCTTTGGAATGGGTGTTTTCCTCTAAGCAGTCACAAAGGAGTGAAGTAAAGCATACTGCTATTGGTTACCATATCCCCACAAGATAAAATGTTGATACTACTAGTTCCCACAACCAATGGTTACATAATCAATATGGAAAATACAAAGACGATGTGTTGGTTGGTTATGAATTTCCTCTTACATGAACTAACATGCGCAAAACCCATCAACATGATCATGAAATTGCTCCCTATCACAACAAATAATTTCGATCACCAACTACAAAATACTTCATTTCTTCGTTGACTCCCCTACTCTCTATAACTTCCCTAAGATATTTCGGACCATCCCAAGGTCATTTGCTTCAAAATTGATTTGGTGTAGCGCACACCCTTGTGTGATTCCTACCGTGTCTTGATTTCTTATTAATTCTTGTGTTTACCATATTTCTATAGTTTATCTATGATGTTGTATGCATTTGATTCCAACATGAGATGTTTATGTTTATTGTATGTACTAATCCATACTTGGTATTGATTGTTGGTTAATGATTATATTCGCGCATCCATATGGTTTGATACTTAATTTGCATGATGTCATTTTGTGAGTTGTATGAGTTTGATTAGGGTACTTGTACGTTGCTTGAGAGAATACTTATGATTTGTGTTTTGTGATTTCATAGATTAGAGATGATGTGTGTTATTATATAATATCACCCTAATTTTGTATGCAATTTTTTCTCAATTTCATGATTTCATGTGAAAGGGCATTTCGTCAAACACTTTACTGTTCTGCTGTTCTGAGTATATGAACAGTTTGAATGATTATTTTACATATAGATGACATAGAAGAGATTTTTCACGGCCATTGAAAAATACTAAACTAAAATTGTATGCAAGTTAATTTTCAGATTATATCTTCCCACACAGAGACATTTTGTCAAACAGTTTACATGACTGTTGTTTGTTTTTTTCAAAATCAGATGATAAAAAAGTTTAACCAATAACTATTGAAATACTGATCTGAATTGCATAAAATTGTTATCTATGTGCAACCATGGGATGCTATTTCGAAATGCTTAAACTCAGAAAATATACTCATACAGCCAACTAAAATATTCAGAAGAAATGTATTTACATTGCTGACCTGAAAACCAAATGATATTATTTTTATTTGCCAGCTCCTCCAATGGTACGGCACTCCGAGGATAAAATAGCGCCCTTCAAAGATAAAATGCAAATTCACTTTATAAATGTGATTCCCTCAATCTGGCGTGGCTCTTTTTAGACTTCTAACCCATACGGTGCTCCTTTTATGACTTCATTTCATTCTACAAAGGCTGCGATAGCACATTTTGATATTTAAATCTTAACACCTTTTTGACTGGATTCAAACCTGGAAAGGTCGCGGTTGGAGAAAAGTTTGGGAGGCTCATGCCTCTCCCATCACCTACCCCTTGGCCTAAACTCACACAGATCTATGTAATTCCAACGGCTTCAATAAACAATATAAACTAAATGCCCTGCATCAGCTATTTATATGTTGCGCTGATCTTAATATCATTTTCTGGGACTGCCACATCACTTTGAAGGGCCCGCCTCAAATTCAAAGCCTCCTAAATTAATCGCAACTCTCCAAAAAGGGAAGGTCCCGCGGGTCTGTAGAATGGAGCGGCTAAGTAGGAACTTGGGAGGCTGACGCCTCTCCTCAATCTTTCCTGATGAACAACCAAACTCTCACACGGCTTCTGTAAAAAAAAAAATCCCTGTGCAATGATTGTTGACAACATGAACAAAAAAAAAAGTAAAGAATATTTTTCAATTTAGAAATTCCTTATGGTGTTGTTGGTAAATTTTTAATTCTAGATTTTTTAATAAATATACTATTTCTAAAAAAATATAGGCAATGAATGAAAGGTAAGGACCATGGGCTTAGTAAATAAGATAGCTCCATAAACAATTGCTACTTATAGGAATAAGGAGTTATGCACTCTAGATATATATAATAAATATCACTTATAACGAAATTTGGTTTTAAAAGAAATTGTCCAAATTTCTTGAACGTACCAACGATATGTACAGTTGTCAACTTTGGATGATTTTGTCCATAAAAGATTTGAGTTTTTGTCCAAACCTTGAGGGTTTTTGTCCTCAAGCCCTTGAAAAAAACAAACCCTCCAAATCTGATTAAAAAACCAAGCATACCTTAAAAATGAGCCTTCCAAAACTGTTACTCCACTTTATGTAACTACTCCCCACATTTTCTTGAAAAACATATTTACTTTTAATTTTACTCTTTATTTCTCCCAAAAAGTGACTTATTTAAAATATTTGAATTTTTTGATCATTTGTCACTTTTACTTTATAATTAAAATAATTAAATTAAGTTGTTTTTATTTTATGTTTTTTTCGACAACTTAATTAATTATTTAATTATTAAAATATTTCCTGCACCACAACTAAATTGCAAAAAATACACAATTCTAAATCAAGATGATATCTGACGGTGCCAAATACCCTAGAGCTCCTCAAAACATTGAATAACCTTCCAGACACGATCGATAATCACCGAGAAAGCCAAAGCTACATTCGATGTTGTCATGATTAAAAACGGGGACATTACATATTATCATTCTTTAGTATATTATATGTATTTTGAGTCCCATGATTATAAACATTTAGATATCTTGGTCTAATTATGATTTAATTATGATCTTCATTATTAAATTTGATGTGCACTTTGAATGTGTAGGACATATATAGACCTGTATGGTTGATGGGAAGTATATAGAGGAGAAAATTATGGATATTACTTAACCATCTCACTTCACCTAATTGGAAATTTGAGACTTTTTTTGTATGTTGACTAGTTCAAGCATAAGTTTGAGACCTCTCTTTGTATGTTGACTAGTTTGCATTTTCTTTATGGTCTAGTTGGAGACCTTGTGTCTCTGGTGAGTATGTTTATTTGTATCCCCATGGTTTTTCCTCCACATATGTTTTGGTTGATTATCACATTGTGTGGATAATTTGGAAATTTTGTGCTTTAATATATAATTCAATTTTCTTGCTTTCTCTATTATTGGCGTCCAAACTTAGAGTCTTTTCTCTTCATTTTCATGCAATGTGAGTTTTTTTCCCTATTTTTAACTTTGCATGTCATTTTCCATGACTTTAGGTGTGAAAAAACCTCCTTTCTTTATTTTATTTGTGGCATGGGAAAATGAACTTGAGGAATAATGTTAAATTTGTCATTCTCATGCACTATCTTAAACTTCTTTGCCCCTTTTTAAATTTGCATGGAAATGATGTGTTTGAGAAATAAAGTTTAAATAAAAACCTTAACAAGCTTTTAAAATGGAAACAATAATACCCCTCTATTTGATTTTCAATTAAAACCAAAATATCATTTAAATGTGTTATTTAAATAATATTAATGACTTTAAACAAGAAATGGACTATAACTACATTAACACTTCTTCTATGTCGATCAAAGGTCCACAAGTAACCAGGACGACATAAGGTGGACCTAAATTCAAATTACATGAAATGTATAATAGGGTGGTCCAAAATCAAATTTTGTTGTTGCCAAAAAAACATGACGTCATGTGCTACCATAAGAATTTTAACCAGGTCCTATCTTGACACCACACACAAGATTTGAATTCCTCACACTACTAGCCATTACCGCACATGTCTCAAACACCAACTAGTTGATAGACAGGCACAAAGAACCTTTTGACATTACAATATTTTTGCATGCTAAACATATCCTTTAAAAACTCGGGAATATGATAGAACTAGTGTAGACATACTCTCCTCTAAAACCGCAGAGCCAAACTGCATTTTTGCAAGAAATGTTGACCATAATTGTATTTCCAAAGAAATCTCTCTGCCTTGAGAACAAATCTAAAGCATGTTGGAATATGGTTGTCATTGATGTCAAAAAGGGAGAGGTGGATCAGAAGGGAGTAATACCTGATCCTATGAAAGAGTTGTTTGGCAGTGTTCATTAATGTCAAGGTAGTATCAAATGTGAGGTGAAGTGATCATGCAAGGAAGAAGAATGAGCATATGTGATCATGCAAGGAAGAAGGATGTGTAGAGGCAACAAAGGTGTTATGGTGCATTGTCATGTGTAATCATGAGAAGTTGTAAGATGTGTATCAAGTGAGTGGGTGCATGTTGACAGTAAGATATGTGTTCTAGATGATGAAATCACTTGTACAGGTTGATTGGAGTAAGCCTAAATGTTTCTATAAGTGTACTTGAACAAGCTATTTTAGTGTTGCAAGAGTGTCATAAATAAGTGTATGTGTTTGGCAGTATGTTGCAAAAGTTTTCCAGGTGTTGTTGACATCTGAGGTACAAATGGATGCCAGAATTTTGATGGGCATATCGACATGATACTTTTTGTTGTCTCCTTGATGGAGGGATAAGGAGTAAGGAGAGTTTCATCGGTGTGAGTGTATGTCTTCGACGGGACCTATGATTTTGTCCCCCTGACTTAGCGATGTGAAAGTGTCGTTCATGGTGGGACCCAGTCATAATGGCGTTGATGTAAATGATGACAAAGCATACACATGGCATGACAAGATTGGGCGAATGATAATCCACATCCTTGTTTTGGATTGTGGAGCTATGACGTGGCGATGATGTGGACATGTGACGATAGCGTGTGGACCCCACATTGGAATGATGTATTCGGTGTTGTTGTTTTCATTGGTAGGACTCTTAAGGCAATCCCTACGATGTCGTGATGATAACCTTCATTGGGCGGACAAAGTGATGTCGCCAGGACTATGAAGGTAGTCTCTACGATATGGCGATGGGAGAGTGTAATGTCGATGGCGGGACTCGGTAAGGTAAAAATGACGTGCAGTCCAAAGGTGACGTGGTTGTCAAGCAGAAATAGCAGATCGAAGAGAAAGTTACATTTTAGGAGGACAGTGTCTTCGGTCCCCTCGACGTTTCTGAAAGAGGAGAATAAAGTTTTCAAAGTGACAACCAGGATTCGAAGCGAACAGGTTCTTCGTCCCTCCAAAACGCTGATAGGTGAGACCCGATTGCAAGGCGTAGTATGTTGACAAATGAGTTGAGATGAAGGATGAAGAAATGCATTCAAAGAGCGAATAAGAAAGGCAACACGTGGCGATCATTTATTGTGTCGATTTTGCATTGTTGTTTCTATTCAACGATTGGTGATTAAACAGTTATTTAAGTGATCTGACAATGAAAGGTTAAGTGGCTATGTTCATTGATGTAACTTTGTGGTTTTGAAGTGACTGACTTTTCTATCTCCTCGACTTCTCGACGGTGTGTCTGGTGAACAGACAACGACGATCAATGGTGCAGGTTGACGAAGGTTGATCGGAACGAAGGTTGATCGGACGATGTAGAGGCAAAGGTGCTCATTGGTGAAAGATGTGAAGCTCGATGGGATGATTTAATTAGTGTCCTCTCAACATGGTAATACAATTTAATAGTTGGCGGAAGTCAAACAACAGATAATTGATTATAACAATTACATGCAGAGTGTCTGATTGGTGGATGAATTCTTATTACGATGATGAATATAATATGTTCAATGGATAAACAAAGGAGATTGATGACACAGATTTCCATGTCATTAAGATCGATCTAGGAAATGGATGAATGAAATCTCTGCACTGATAGCCAGATGGACGAACAACAAAGAACCTATTGTTTACTGGATGAATGTAATAGTATTTAATACATTTTGTTTTGATAAGATAGCTAATGTTCAGTTGAGAAATGGACGTGGTGGTGTTTGACTCGAATGCACAGGTAGCTTGTTGGAAAATCTAGTGAATTCAGGAAGCCCTAATGAAGTAGGTAAGATGATCTGGATCGTTGGATGAGTCTCAAAAAAAAGGTGAGATGGTGAAGATAGAAGACAACTTGATATTTTCTGGGTGAAGTGATTGATAGAGTTGTTGCAAATGTAGTGAGTAGTGTCTGCAAGTGGGTGTTAAGTATGTGAGGAGAATAGAGAGAAAAGCATGTTGTGGTAGGGTGTGTATAATTGGGTGAAGTCTTGCTGAGTATGAAGCTAAGACAGTGAGAATAGCAAGAGATGAAGCAGACAGAGAATGCATGATTGTAATATAGAATATCATTTAGACATTTGCATTCAAGGTGAACAGAGTGAGTACTGTAACAAGTTAAAATAATGATTGTTCTAGTTTAGAAGAGAGTGTTGCGCATAAGAGAGAGAGAGTAAGTGCAGAGAAGTTTGAGCAAATTTTTTGTATTGAATACAACAGTGCATTATCAGGTTTTGTAGAACCATTCTTAATGCATATATGAGCAGTTTGTTATCACAGAGGTTGTATCCTCATTGAACTGAGTTGTAGCTCAGATTAGGGGATTGTAGTCTCCTTAGATTTGTAGCAGCTAAATCAGGGAGTTGTTGCTTCCTTGAAGTTGTAGCTTCTAAATTAGGGAGTTGTTGCTTCCTTGGATTGTAGCCCTAAACATATGTAACTGAGGATTTATTTGTGACATTGGATTTGAGTAGTAGCCTCAAGAAGCTTTGTCACTGTGGTTTTTCCCATCTTAGGTTTCCACATAAATCTGGTGTTGTGAGCATGTTTGTGTTGATTGTTTATTTACATGTTTATTTTTGCATTTTTGGTTTTTCGATCTACACATTAAAAGTTTGAGAAAGAAATTTGCACAAAGTATTTGAAGCTAAGGAAGCAATCTGCATTAAGGTTTTGAGGGATTTTTTTTTTTGTATCTATTGATTCACCTTCCCCCCCCTCTCAGTAGATTGTTGTGTTCCAACAAAAAATTTTGATATAGATTTCCATATTACCTCTATCATAGTGAATAGATGAATGCATGATATTGCAAGCATACAATAATCACACACTTTTGGAACTATAACTAATAGTTCATATTTTTTCCAAATCTCTGCAACTCAAAATGACAAGGGGAATATAATAATAATTCATGTACTACTTAGCCTTACACCCTTAACACAATGAACTCCTTTGACATCAATGATAACCTTTGTTCAACATATCTCTCATAAAATAATGAAAGGGGATTTTTTTAGATGTTATAGATGCAATTTTAATAATTAATCTCTTTTCTCTCAATATCTATTTCTCTTTTATCTCTCTTATCTCTTGGTCTCTCTATCTCTCTACATCTCTCTATATCTCTTTATCTCTCTCTCTCTATGTGTGTCTCTCTTTATATCTCTCTTCTCTCTTTGTATATCCCTCTCTTTCCCAGGTCCTCTCTCTTTGTTCTTTATGTCTCACTCTATTTTTTTCTCTATATTGTTACCCCTCTCCCTATCCAACTCTTCCCCCTCTATCTCTCCCTATTTATCCCTCTCTCTATTGCAAACATAACATGATCCTATTAGTAATGGAGCATGATTATCTTCCTCATTCAAAGGTTTTGTTTCAGTCGTGTTTGGATCCCTATAAGAGAATCATAGTTGATTTGAAGCTATCAATTTTTCGTTGAGACCTATGTTGTAGAAACAACATCATTTGCTAAATGGCCTACCAATTGACCTCATGTAGTGTAAAATATATGAAAAAATTATAATTTTTTCCTAATTGACTTTCCACACCTCTTTTATGTACCCATTACACTCCAAGGTGCGATTGCTAGCTTAAATTTTCCAATTCTTCCATGACTTTGATATTGTCCCCACTAGTTATCATGTGTTTAACCTTTATACTTCCTACTCTAGTACAAGAGTAAGTTTTACATAGTTCAATGATATCTTCAAAATTAATTTAGTTTATATCCCCTCTCACCATGAGATTTAAGACTTCATGTGCCTCTTCATCAATCCCTCTTAGGAAGATGGTTTTTCTTAATTCCTCATCTATTATTCTTCCACCTCTTTTATAGACAAATAGGAATGGTCCAAATAATCCTCTATTTTTTTATCTTCTAATTGATTCATTCTAAGGATATCATCCTTTCTATCCTTAGCCTTGTAATAATACTAATATTTGTCAAAAAAATATATCCATTTTATCCCATGTGTGGATGGAGTTGGTTGTCAACCACACAAACCATTGTAGAGATGATTTCTTCAATGTGAAGGGAAAAAATTTCAATTTCTAGTTGTATGTCCTATAGCCATAGGTTTGGAAAATAACCTTAAATTCAAGCAATTACTAATCATGATCTTTAGAATATTTTCCCGTAAATGTGGAAAAAGTAGAAGGGGAAATATTCTTCATTAGAGTTTCATCTCTTTTCAAAGTCAAAGAGATTGGATATATAAAGGTTTTGTTGTTAGGAACATTTTGTTGGTCCTATATATTTTAGATCTATCTACCATACTATAGGTTATACTATGAATACTGTAAAATTCTCTATCTAATGAAAACAGTGAGTTGTCAAATGTTGTTTCTACCTCTACCTGTGTTGATGGACTTTGAATTTTTCTAAGAAATCATTCTAATGGAGAGTCCCTTGTTTTTTTAGATTAATCAACCTCTCTTTGATTCTCTCTTGTAGTTTTAGTTGTTGGGTCTTTTGCAAAGTGATCAAAAGCATCATAGCTCTATTCATAAGATAAAATAACCATACAACCTTTAGTACTCAAGTTTAGGCAACTATATATTAACACCTAGAAATTTAAAAAATGTTCCTCAATAATTACACCAAAAATGGTGATATCATTGAAGTTTCACAATTGCTCATTATTCATTTTTTATCAATTTCTAGACTACTATTGAAAGGTGATATACAATAGAATTTAGATTTCTTAGGGTAGTAGTTTCTTTTGAACTAACTCTATCCTATCTTACAAACTTTTTGGAATTCAACTAAGATCTAGTCTATTATTGCTTGAAAGAGAAACACACTTGCTTTGAAAAATGAAACAAATTTGCTTGAAAAGGTAACACACTTACATGAAAAAATAAACACACTTGCATAAAAAAAGAAACACACTTACTTGAAAAATGAAACAAACTTTGCTTGAAATTTAAAAAGAACTATTTTTATCTTTTCTAGCAAATTTATTGTTAGATGCTTGTAGGTTGTACACAAATAAATAAATAAACTAGAGAATAAATTTAGAAATATAAATATAAATAAATTACTTCAAAATAGAAAGTACCACACCAAATTCCTTCTCCTTCAAGAAGAATGGGCCCTACTCCACCTTCAAGATTAGTTCTTTGATTATACAAAGGCATCAAACTTTCTTTCTTTTCATTGAAAACTAATACAATTCATTTGCACACTTTTACTTTGCTAAGGGATTCTAGCTATACTCTATATTAACTTTTTGATTCATTAAGTAACTTCTTCAATCCACAAGATAAACAATATTATTTATAAAATCTAATTTATTTGAGAATACCAAATTGTAAATCATGTAATAGTTACTTGTTCCTAAATCTAATACATAAAACAAAAGATCTTCGATCTTAACTTGAAGCTTTTTCAAGATTTCAGGTATGAGAACAAAATTTTATTCTTGAAGCAAAGTATTCTAAATTTTAGGTGGAAAACTAAATTTACAATTACTTTAATTATATAATTGGCTAGAATAGTTGATTCATCTAAAATAATACGTGCATGTTGATGTTCCAAAATAGGGTAGTCAAGAAACTCTTTACAACCTATGTCATAAATTATACAATCATAGGTGCTTCATTGTGATTATCTTCACCAAATTTATAGGACATGTGTCAAATACCATTCATCACCTAAGTCAATTTTATTGCCATGTAACACATGTTTTAGAGTTTGTTGGGTGATTTGGAGCCAATTGTGTGTTCAATTTTGGAACTGACTATTAGTTTATTTTAGATTTGATTGTAATTGCATGGACAAGTTTAAAGAGCTTAGAAATGCTTCGAGTTATTCATGTTTTATCTCCAAATTCTTATATTCTTCACAAGACCTTATATTTGGCACAAAAGGCACATATATGTACAAAAAAAAAGATATTACATGGATATCAAGGCATATTTAACATCAAGAGGAAATAACGACAAACTCAACATATATTTTACTTTAAAATAGTCATAAGCTATTAGTTCTATAATTAAGTTCAACATATCAATTATTTCAAAGGAGAATACATAGTTTCTTTTGGTAATAGATGAGACATTATTTGGACTCATCACTCAACCAACAATTTAAATTCCTCAAAATTAGATACAACTTCATATTTAGGATACATAAAAGAAATTAGGTGTATCAAAGGGATAATTAGTGAATGTGATATAATACTAAGATTTTCTCATAAAACCCACATTTGATGGACCAAAGAAATTCAAATAAATTATTTATGATAACATCTTTTCTTTGTATCTTCTAATTGGAAATGAATATTAATTCTAGCTACCAAACACACAATGTTCTTAAAAATCAAATCAGTCATTAGAGAAATAAAATAACCATTAACCATATTTTTATTAGTCAAGGTCTAAAGACCTCTTTAACCAGTGTGGCCCAAACATAATTGGTACAACATAAGTTGTATGTGTTTTTTAAATTGTTCTTTTGGCTAGAGAAGCGCAATGTGTTGTATATATTGATAAAAGCTAGGAAATTTATAGATAGTTCAAAATGACTGATACAGTCCACCATACTACAACAAGGCTCTAGGGCATCTTAGGCCCATGCATTACCTAGTTTCAAAAATTTAATAGAAAAACACTAACATTTTATCATCCTACCCCTCGAGGGGTACAAAATTCTCCATCCATTAACATCTCATCGAACTCCTTCAACCAATCCAAGTCATAAATCGACACTAGATTATTCAACTTCTTCATAAATTTGCACCCCATTTTGGCTAGAACATGTTGTTGTCTCAACGTCTATGTGCAAAAATTCCCTAGCAAGGGGATTCATTCCACCACCTTTGCATCCTCAATAACCCTTTTATGTCCTTCGACCTCAACAAGCCCACTCCATACTTGGACACCAGAAGTACTTCATCCAACCCTTGTAGATATTTATTCTTGAAGAACATCATAGCTAGCTCCAAAATCATATCCTTTTCCCCTCCTAGGTCCAATAGTGATGCCATAAAGTAGGAGGTAATGTCTATATAGACCGTGGCGGCTATCATCAACCATAAAGTGCACCCACAAGATCCTTTTAATGGCTTTCCGTGTTCACCTACTATGCTCCTTTAGTATGAACTTCAACCTCTAATCTGTCACCTCCCCTAACAATGCCATCTACCCGCTTTGGTTGATTAACCTTACTAATGTATACATCATCTTCCCACCTCTAGCATTCCAAAAAAATCAACTTAACACCCGTTCTTTGGGGAGACAACAATTTAATGGCAACCCAACTCTCTTCACATGTGCAGGTTGTGGGAAGAGATGCATTCATAGAAAACTCACGCTCTACCATGCCTAATAAATCTCTCACAATCTATGGAAAATTCGCCACCCTTCATAGTGGTTGTACTTTTCCCCACTTGTCTAAGTTTTTAAAGCCAACTCTATCATATTGTCTCATGTCGTACATTGCATGAGCACACCACCTTCACATCCTCCTATCTCCAACTCATTGTCATTGAACATCGATGACTTTATTGGCCAATTTATTTGCCTCACCATTTCCTTCTCTAAGTATATGTTTAGTTTTGAAGTCTTTGAGAACCTATCAAGGAGCCTAAGGCATTCCTATAAGTGACTATTTATTTTCCAATTTCGGGTTTGTCGCTTATGAATTACATTGACTATAATCAGAGAATCTTCCTTTACTTCGATTTTCCTTATACCTTGTCTTTGACCATATTCCAAACCCAATTTGAGTGCCATTATTTTGGCTTCGTTATTTTTTTTTGTTTCAAGAGGGTGAAAATTTCTTTTAAATTACTTTCATTATGGTCTTTGAAAATATATCCTGCCTCGAAAAGGCCTAGATTTCCTCTAGACACTCCATCGAAGTTCATTTTTATCCAACCTTCTTTTGGCGAGCTCCAAACTATTTTGTCTCTTCTAGCCTTAATGCCAGGAACCCATTAACAAGAGGTGTTTTTTAAATTGTTAGTTATATTGGAAAAGGTACAAAATTTTAGGCATTCATCCTGAATAAATTCCCAACTTGAGATCCTTTAGTAACCATAAATTTTTCTCTTAACAAGTTGCAACAAGCTTGTCAAATCTCACATGCAATCCATAAGATCATTCAAATTAGATATAAAAATCAAATTTCTCATGGGTCCTAGAATATGTAAAACACTAGTAAGACTTTTTACCCTCTTATCACTAAAACACAACTATACCTTCCCATAGCAAAAAACTCAATGTGAATTTTTGTCACTAAAATAAACTTCTCCTTCATTGTAAGCATTGTAGGAAGATAAACCCTCCTTGTGAGGAGTCATAATACTATGAACCCAAGTCAATCAATTAGAATTCATTAGAAATAGTATTAGTAAAATAAATAAAGATTTTCCACCATCATTAGACAAATTTTCAATCAAGGATTCATAAGTTTTCTTCTTATTTGTGTGCCCCTTCTTAACTTGCCACAATTTTCCATAGTTCTAACACTGTACTATACTCTTTCTCTAGCTCTTAGAATGGCCTTGAGACTTAGATATCTTGGTAGGATTTTTTTATCCTTTTTAGACACTTCTTTATCCTCCAACCTTCCCCAAACATGTAGTGCATCCTTTGAGACCTCATCCATGGATTGTGTCCCCATTCCATTTGTATGCAAAGTAACAACAAGGGCATCCATATTTGGATATGTCATCAAACCACTCAAAGAAAGGTTAGTTAAAGAGAAAAGTAACAAAATATATTTATCTTCTTCTCAAGCTGGACATCAATGGATCCTAATTGACTCAAAACCAAATTTAATGAATTTAAATACTCTACAATAGAGTCTCTATATTTCATTCATAAAGAATACAACTACCTCTTCAAAAAAAATGTTTACTAGACTCTTAGTTTGGTAGATCTCACTAGTCCTTTTCCATAAATATATGTGTTGGTCTCCTTAAGAACATTTACTAGGATAAAATCCATAAAACATAACTAAATGTTTCCTCATGCCTTTTTGTGTAGTTTCTTCCAATCATCATCAAAGATGGTATCTATTTTATTTTTATTCATAACAACTCTCTATTGGTCTATCTCTTCAAATAGATCCTCTATATTTAGCTTCCACAACTCATAATCATTGTCATGAACCTTATCAATCTCTAAATGAGAGGTAGAAGCCATGGTTTTCAATCACTTCAAAAATAAACAAAATAACCCAAATCAAAATTTCTCGCTACAACCAAAAAACCTTCAACACTTTAATAAATTCATCCCCTTCCTAGTAGAACCAAGGATTTGATACCATAGGTTGTTAAAACAAGGTAACCTACTACAATGTCAGCTCTTTAAAGAGTATGAAAGTCTATATTCTATTAATAAAATATTGAATGAGACATTATGAGATTATGTGAAAGTGTATAATAATAAATATACATTAGAAAACCATGATAATTTAACACATAACATTGGATGCACATAGAGAAAACCTTTCAATAAAATATTTCACTATCAAAGAGAGACTTAAGCATGTATTAATCTTCAATATAAAATTACATTAACAACACACTTCTCTTCTCAATCCAATACTATTCTAGCATCACCTATGTACCTAAAAATCAGTCCATAAAACTACTCTCATGAATCCAATTTATAGAGTAATGAGAGACAAAAACCAAAAAAGGTTTCAAAATAGTAATGTACCACTAAAAACATGGTAAAATAAATCACACATCCCACTTGAAGAGTTGATGAGAACATGATTATACTAAGAAGGGGGTGAATCAATATTACCAAACTTCTACCAAACCAAACATAAATAACTAATATGCAAGATCTAACAAATTTCAACACAAGAACACCAAAATTTATGTGTAAAATATTGCGGGAGAAAACCATGGAAAAATAATACTTTTAGATAACTCACTAATTACAATATTTTAGGCACCAACCTACATGAGACACCAATCCCCTAGACTGAGCACCAACTCAGTGAGAGACATCAATCTCTCAATATAAGGCACCAACCTTGTCAAAATTGAGGCACAAACCTCCTACAAAAAGGAACCTTTGTATCCTTGAAAAACTCTTCTCTTGAAATTTGAATTAAGCAACTTCTCTTTACACTCACCCTCTCTTCATACACTTTTTGGTGTTGTACATATCTTCTAACACACACACGTATCCCCCTTTACAAATATACTCATACACTCTTCATGGATTTACTATTATACTCAAGAAAATTCTGATCTTACAAGGTTTGATTTCTTATGATAATATCTTGTTTATGTTCCCAAGATATTCTTTTATTCCACCAAAAATTTGATCTTGGACTATTGTATATATCTTCTAAATTATCATTCCAAAAAATCACTTAACAAAGGAATCATTTCAATCTTCTATATCTATCTTATTTATGTGCCTCTTCACAAAAGGAGGCGATGCTTCAAGGAAGTTAGCTTCTTGAAAGGAGGCAAAATTTCCAAAATAGAGGCACTCAATCTTCAATTAAATTTAATTCATTTATTTTTCCTTAAGAGTGGAAAATTACATATAAAGGGGTCTGCTACACATAAAGCAATTGTTTTAACTTATTTTGATTCTTTCATAGGAGGCATATGATCAAGATGGTGATTTCTCTAAGGGTTAGTCGTGTAAGAGATTGTAGCACTATCTCCTCCTTTATAAGTCAACCAACATGGAATTATTTAAACAAGACATATATGATTTTATTTAATCTTCAAATCTCCTATAACTAAAGCATGTTTTCCCTTGAACTACATATGAAGTCAGTCAAGAGTGATAGTTAAAATATGGCAATTTAGTGGCCTTTGGTCTTAATGTTTTCCTTCAAAATATTTCCTTTGACATAAATGACAATTAATCTAACAATCTCCCCCTTTGTCATTGATGGCAACCTCATATAGGTAATCTGCAAAACACACTACTTCCCCTATTTCTATTGCTCCCCTAATCTTTATACTTCTCCCCATTTGACATCAATGGAAAAGGATTCCATGGAGTTGTGATATATTAGAATAATAAGCTCCCCCTAAGGAGTGCAACCCCTTAGTAACAAAAAAAAGGTGATACCACTCCCAATTTCTATCTTGGAAACTCAATAGTCTCTTTTGGAAGAGGCTTAGTAAAAATATTTGCAATCTAATCATGATTGTCAACATACTCTAGATTTACCTATCCATCTACTACTTGCTCCCTCAAGAAGTGATATTTTATAGGAATATGTTTTGTTCTTGAGTGCATCATTGGATCCTTTGAGATATCGATAGCACTAGTATTATCACATAATATGGATACTGGATGATTGTACTCTACTTTGATATTCTTTGAAGTTTGTCTCATCCAAATAACCTAAGTGTAATAGAAAATTGTTGCTATATACGCTGCTTGTATAGTTTATAGGGAGATTGATGCTTGTTTCTTACTTAACCATGAGACAAGACTACTTCCAAGAAAGAATGTACCACCACTTATGCTTTTTATGTCATCAACAGTACTTGCCCAATTTGTATTTAGATATGTTGTTAAGGTGAAGTCATCACCTCTTGGATACCATAACCAAAAATCTAATGTGCCTTGTAAGTACCTGAATATTCTCTCGACTACCTACACATGAGTTTCTTTGGGTGCAACTTGAAACCTGACAACCATACCTACTACCTGCATAAAATCAGGTCTTGAGGCTGTGACATATAGTAAACTTCCAATCATTGATGTATAAAGAGACTAATTTGCATCAGGAGACTCATCATCTTTACTTAGCTTACATCTTATAATCATGGGGTACTAACCAGATTACATTCTTCAATTCTGAATTTTTTTAGCATCTCTTTAACATATTTAGTCTAGGATATAAATATCCCTTTGTTTGGCTGAGAAATTTGTAATCTTAGGAAGAAGGATGATTCTCCAAGCATTGTCATTTCAAACTCTTTTTGTATATCTTGAGCAAATTCTTGACACATCTTATCATTGCTACCTCCAAAAAAAATTCATCTACATATACCATAATAATTAACTAATACTTCCCTTCAATTTTGAAATATATATTATTGTCAACAATGCCCCTTTTAAAACCTTTCTCTTGTAAATATTTGTCCAATTTGGAGTACCGAGCCCTAGGAGCTTGTTTCATCCATAAACAGTTTTCTTGAGTTTACATGCAAATTCTCTATTTTCTGACAAGATGAATCCTTTAGGTTGCTCTATATACACTTCCTCTCTAAGTGCCCATTCAAAAATGTTGATGTAACATCCATCTAGTAGACTTTGAAATCCTTGTAATAGGCGAATGCTAGGAACATTCTTATAGCTTCTAAACTTGCAACAATAGAAAAATTCTCTTCAAAATCAATCCCTTCTACTTGAGCATACAACTTGCTTACTAGCTTTTCTTTGTTCCTTACTACTTGACCATCCTCATTCAACTTGTTTCTAAAAACCCATTTTGTGCCAATAATATTTTTATTTTTGGGTCATGGGACAAGTTCCAAAGTCTCATTCTTTTCAATTTGATCCAACTCTTCTTCCATGGCTTTTATCCAAAATTTGTCTTCACTCGCTTCTATAAAGTTTTCACGTTTGATCTTGGACAACAAAGATAATTTTTCAAGATCTGGTGGGTTGTCCAATCTTGTTGTTGTTTGAATTTATATGTTTTTATCTCTTAGAATTAAATCCTCAGGATGATTCTTCAGTATAAATCTAGACAATGCTTTGGGTTGTGCTTTAAAAGGTGTCCTGGATGGAGTTTTTTTCTTTTCTCAATATTCTCCAATACTTCCTCTACTTCTTCCTCTTTGCAACTTTCTTCTTCTTGGTAATATATTTCAGGTGCCTTTATTTTGTAGTATATTTCCTCGTCTACCCTTACATTTTTACTTTCAACCATTTTATGCAATATTTTGTTGTAGCACTTGTAAGCTTTAGGTTTTAAGGAGTACCCAAGAAATATTCCTTCATCAGATCTCAAATCAAACTTACCAAGATCCTCTTCATCACTCCTTATATAGCATCTACTACCAAGCACTCTAAAATATTTTACTATCGTAGGTCTTCCTTTCCATGATTCATATGGGGTTTTTTCATGATTTACTCTAATTTGACCATGATTCAAAATGTATACAGCTATGAGTACTGCTCCTTCCAAAATGAGTCTAATAATTTGGACTCATTTAGCATTGTTCTTGCCATTTCTTGTATTGTTTGATTTTTCCTTTCCACAACACCATTTTGTTGTAGAGTTCTAGCAGATGAGTAGTGCCTCCTTACTCCTTGTTGTTCACAGAACTCTATGAACTCATTTGAGGTGAACTCACCACCTTGATTAGATCTTAGACATTTGATTTTGAATCTAGTTTCATTCTCTACTAAGGCCTTACATGCCTTAAATTTTTCAAAAGCTTCTGATTTTTCTTTCAAAAAGGTTACCCAAATCTTTCTAGAAAAAATATCAATTAATAAATGAAATAATACTCACCTTGAATACTCTTTGTTTGTGTTGGTCCATAAAGATCTATATGTACAAGCTCCAAAAGTTTAGATGTAGAATATTATTTTATTTTGAAGCTTACTCTTGTTTGCTTTACATTTTGGCATTGTTTTCAAATGACATTATAAGGCTTGTAGATCTTAGGCATGTCTCTTACTACCTACTTTTTGCTAATCTTTACAAGGTTGTCAAAATTCATGTGCCCCATCCTCCTGTGTCATATGGACAACTTTCATCTTCTTGAATTATGCAACACTTTTCACCTTGGATTTCACTTAGAACATAAATATTGCATGCCACAATTGGCATCTGCAACCAGTTTTCCTACTTTCCTAATTTCACACCCCTCTTCATGGAATGTAAGAGTGTGACCTTGATCACACATTTAGCTTAAACTTAGCAAATTGTGTTTTGATCCTTCAATGTATAATGCATTCTCTATTCAAGTATCCTTCCATTATCTAGGCTAAGAGTGCCTTTCCCTGCAATTATTTTAGTTGTATTATCTCCAAAATTTACTATACCTCCATTCAACCTTTTTAAGGAGATAAATTTACTTTTGTCCCCTGCCATGTGACTTGAATAACCATTGCCAATGTACCACTGATCTCTTTCATTTTGGACATGTAGAGCAATCTAAACAAGCATGGATCTTTCCTTCTCTTATTTCTTCTTTTGTTTCAAACTTTTACATTTTCTCCTTCTTGCTTAGTCACTACATCCTCCCTTTTATTTTTCTTTGGTGTCTCTACAAAAACGTGTTGTATGCCCATAGTTATTGTATTTATAAAATTCAACATAGTAGTTAATTTATACTTTTAAATCCATAAGGACTCTTATTCTACCCAAGACTTTTTATATGAGTTCTACAATTCATTGCCTATGGCAATATTGATTGCATTAAAAAAATAACCAAAGAAAGGACAATAGAACCTGGTTATGTGTTGTTTCCTTGGTGAATTTTTTTTTTATTATTATGTCCTTTCTGTCTTTTGAAACTATGATTGCATTTTGCTAACTTGGTTTTCCTTCTTCTTGTTGCAATCTCCTTTGAGACTTTAAGTGCATCAGTATAAATTTTTTGGTTTTTCTTCATTTGATTTCATTTGTGCCTCAACTTTTTTATCCTTATCATCTACTTTTTTTACCACCTTAGTTTCCTCATAACCAAATCTTGTTTTTATCAATGGAAACCTCCGCCCATTTAAAATATCATCTAGAACTTCAATGCTTTTTTCAAAATTAAAACTTTTGTTTAGTTTGGCGATAATTTTCCCTAATTCTTTCCTTAGGGAGACAATCTTTGATTCAAGTTTCTCACAATCTTCTCTCTCTTTTTAGTTGCTTTCTTACAACATCTTTTATCCTTCTTGCTTCTTCTATTTGTATCTTTAGATTAGTGATGATCTGTTCCACCTCTTCAAAATTTTGTGATATCTTCTTTTTAGACTCGCATTCTTTTTGAAACAGTAATTTCTACTTTTGGCTCTTCTTTCTAAGTCTTTCACTTTCCCCTATGGCATAAATTAGTTCCTCCTCTAGATCTGCTACGCTATAACCTTCAATTTTTTCTTCCTTATCTATTTGTATCTTATCATCCTATTTGCCAATATTTTGATATTTTATATTTCCAATGTTGTAAAAAGTGTCTTATCTACCACTTTCTGTATCACTTTCATAAGATGAACTAACATCCTTATAGGAGTAAAGAATTTTCTTGAAATTATCATTTTTCCCCTTTTTTATGATATCAAACATATTTTCTCCCTTTCTTTGTGTAAATATTTTCTTCTTTCTCATTATCACTATTCTTTGGATAAGGGCACTTATTTTCAAAATGACCTACTTTTCCACAATTGAAACACTTAAAAGACAATTTACCTTTGTACTTTTTGGAGCCCTTCTTTAGCTTTCTTACAAAATTAGATTCATCACATGATCTTTCACTAAGTTCAAATTCTTTATTTTTTGTTTCTTCGTAGATTTGAAGTAAACTTCCCTTTTTGATGGCTTCTCATGTTCGGTCCTCATCTCATAGCAGTGAGGATTCTATGAAACTCGTCCATTGTTAAGTATTCTAGATCCTTCATTTCTTCAATAGCAAAAACTTTAGCATCAAATCTGAGAGACAATGATCTTAAAATATTTTGCATAATGATTAAATATTTAATCTCTTCTCCAAGTCCCCTGATTGTGTTAACAATCTCATCCAATCAAAGGAAAAAGGTAGTGAAATTTTCTTCTTCTCTCATTTTGAGACTTTCAAACTTCCATCTATGAGTTTGAATTTTAGCTCTTTTGACCTTATCATTTTCTTCGTAGGTATTCTTGATGAATACAAGCCTTCACCCTTTCAATTTCTCACCCCAATTTCACAAAACTTAGATTACAAAAGACCCCATAAACGAACAACACTAAAATTGACAATTACGTGTGTCGATTTAAATTGATGATTATACAACAATATACTCAATTTTGAAAGTAAATCTAATATATTTATTTATACAAATTACATGGGGCATTCATTACAATTCTTCCAACTAACTCCATCATTGATTTATCCTATCCCTCTACCTCTATTCGGTTCACTATCCTCTTCTCTCTATCTTACCACCATAAATTCTATTACCAAATATTGTAACCTCTCTTCCCATACTCTTTGGTCTGCTCCCCATGCAATTCATTCAAATTACACAGGTTCACTCCTCACGCCATCTCTATGTACGCCTCCAGCATGTGTTAATCTGTTGGTATGTAACAATGTTTGCTCCATCGCAACCCTCTAACTCTTCTACCTTGCCACCCCTATCCTCTTCACAACTTCTACATGCTTTTATTGCCTTTAGTCACTCCTCCTTTTCTTCTTTCCATTTGCTAATTTCAAATTGATTGATTTGCATCTTGGCACAAAAAATTATTTTCTAATACCTTGCGTGGCCTTTCCATTTCCCAACATCCTTGCTAGTTGCATGAACCACTATCATTCTGCCTTTGTGAATTATATATTCCATTTGCCAAAGTCTGCATTTTATTGAATGTGCAAATCAAAGCTATTGGCCTACGCAAGCCCTCATTGATTTATAATTCTCCCTAAATTAAACATTTCCTCCATGGCGCCGGTAAGAGAGGGAGGGTTTTTTCTGCATATCTTCACTCCTACGCCACTCCCCTTCCACCACACTTTTCATGGCATCCTTTATTTCATTTTAAAGACTCCATTTTAAATTAGTATTCTCGTATCTTTTTAACTTTTGTGATTTCAATTACTTCCCCACTATGTTATTTTCCAAATTACAACTCTTTCATAAATCCATTAATACCAATAATATCCCTAAGGTAAGACGAAATCCATACCACTCTAATTTGGAGGGAGTCAAAAGTAAATTTTAGTTAAAAACCATTGATTTCAACCTGTCACTGATGCATAGAACCAAACTAAGTTTTTAATGTACTTCTTACCAGTAGCTCAGATTCTACCAAAAATTTGCAGACACAAGCGTGTCAACATTAGGTAACTACACACCAAGCCATTATGTCTCAAAATTCATGGTTTGTGAAATTTAAAACTTCACCAAGTCACCAACTGAAGTTGGAAAACACTCAATTCTTTATAACTATATACAATTTAAATTTGAAATGTCTACCATTAAATTTAAAATAGAGTCTAAATTTTACCTATAAGGGGGTTTTCCATGAAACCTTACCAATTTCCTAAAACAATATTTTTTTGGTGATGTCGATTGTGCATTCGATCGGATGCTCCTGCATCAAACACATCAGGTAATAAATTTGTGAGCATGGGCTCACAAAGGTGGAGTTGAGTGATAGAACCACCCTTCAAGATTGCAAATAATATACATCGAACTCCATCACTGATGTCCCAACCTCCTCTGCCAAATACTTCCTCTTATTCTCTCCATGCCTTCCTCATGGCATTTATTCGATGCAACTCAATCCTTACAACCTCTTCACACTACATAACTTGCAACCTACCTTGTATTTACATCTACAACCCACTTTGTTTGTTGTAATTTTCCACTTCCTCATCAATTTCCTTGTGCTTTCCAACACTCAATTGCTCAGGATTTCGCACACCTACAACGATACTTTTGAGCTCTTCAATCGCGCTTCCTCTATCCACAAGTTCTATCATAAGCTGCCTCACATTCAGTGATCTACTTATGCACCCAAAACTTCTTCTCACTTTCCACTCTACTTGTAGGTACTGGTGTGGGATGCCGCACAGTTGGCGGTCTTTTCACATGCTCAGAACCTCTAGCTCTGATACCATTTGATGAAGTCGAGATTAGGGGGTCTTATCAAACTACCTAAGCTTGCAGCCTTAACATCTCATCCAACTCACATTATTGTAAATATATCAAGGACAATGTATATATTTTATAACAAGATTTGAAACATATATTTATTATCACTTTCATATATACATCCATACAAAAAAAATCCTCATAAACAATTACATATAGTGAGGATTTCAACAAGAAATAAAATTCAAAATTTTTACAAGGGTTTCTAGGCACTTCATGCCTTCAAATATTCGAAGTCACTTGCCTTAAAATTTCTTGGCTTCACTCCTCTTTGTAAATATATTTTTTTCCTTCATCTTACAACTCTTATGGTTGCCTTGAACACATAAAACACACCTACAACTTTCATTTTCTCTTCTTCTATCCCTTCCCTCTTTGAAAGATAATTTTCCACACTTTCCTTCATGCAATCCTCTAGAGCAACCTACAAATTATTTCCTCAAACTTGTTGCTTCTAACTGCTCCCTCTTGACACCATTAAATTCTATATTTAAAGAGGGTTTGAACTACGTGAAAACCCAAAAAAAAATGGTTTCCAAATCTGCTCTTTGATTGACCCTTAAAATTCCTACACAAAAATGAAATAAAACATAGTTTGTTGCTCCCAAAAGTGCCATTAAAAGTTTTTGAACCATATCCAATGTCTTTCTGCTATATATGCCTTTGAAAAATGAATAAAATCAATAACCAAGTCATGATCTTTCACCCCAAATTGGAAATTGAAGTCACTAAATTATTTTCCAAAAATTACTAGTTTTATTTCTCCATTCTAGGAACCAAAATTGAAAGAATAAGACCACAATGGAACACCGAGAGTCACTTATCTTATGCACACTTCCCTAGGCATCCAAATTGAGAAAAATAATTAATTTTCCTTCAATATCCCCTTCGACCATGGTAAATAGAGCATTTCAACCCCTAGAACTTTGAAATTATGCAATTTTACAAATCACATTAAACACACTGCTTGACATTGATGTATGGAATGGAAATAAAGTTCTAGAAAATAAATAATTATATCCTTACTTCACAATATGATCTTGAAGCTCAAACCTACACAAAAAATTCAAAATACAAAACATGGAAATAAAATATATTTTTGGTGACACGAGATTGCTTGTGAGTCCAGATGGAAATTCAATTTGTCCCTCATGTCTTTGGTCAATTTGTAGAGCATAACCTTCATGAATTTTGATTTCAATAATCCACATAACATTGCATTCTTCACCTTTGCATTATATTCATTGGCCCCCTTTTCTTCTTAATTTGTTAGAGGAGTTGCAATAGGTGTATAACCATTCACCACATATTTCCAAATATCATATCCTAGAGCATTCAAATAGGTTTCCATTCTTATGCTCCAAAAAGAATAGTTTGTTCCATCGAACAATGGCGCTTTGTTTGATGAGAAACCATATCCTTCTTGTCCTGCCATGCGTGCTTATATAAGATCTTTCTTCAAGAGATTAAGCCATGTTATGAAGAAACCAACTCTGATACCAATTAATGAGCACACAATTATACTGAGAAGGGGGGTGAATTAGTATTACCAAACTTCTACCAAATTAAACGTAAATAATTAATATGTAAGATCTAACAAGTTGCAACACAAGAATACCAAAATTTATTTGTAAACCCTTGCGGGAGAAAACCATGGAAAAATAATGTTTTTATATAACTCACTAATTATAATTTTATAGGCATGAACCTACAAAAGACACCAATCCCCTAGATTGAGCACCAACTCAGTGAGAGTCATCAATCTCTTGATATAAGGCACCAAACTTGTCAGAATTGAGCCACTGACCTCCTGCAAAAAGGAACCTTAGTATACTTGAAAGACTCTTCTTCAAATCTAAATTAAGCAACTTCTCTTTACGCTCACACTCTCTTCATACACTTGTTGGTGTTGTATATCTTCTAACACACACACTTATCATCCTTTACAAATATACTCATACACTCTCCATGGTTTTGCTATTATACTCAAAAAAGATCTACTCTTACTAGGTATAATTTCTCATTATAAATCTTGTTTGTGTTCCAAAGATATTCTTTTATTCCACCAAAAATCTGATCTTGGATTGTTGTAGATATCTTCTAAATTCTCATTCCAAAAACTCACTTCACAAAGGAGTCATTTCAATCTTA
Organism: Sequoia sempervirens; assembly: GCA_007258455.2. NCBI lineage: Eukaryota > Viridiplantae > Streptophyta > Pinopsida > Cupressales > Cupressaceae > Sequoia > Sequoia sempervirens. The sequence goes on along the minus strand of VDFB02095211.1, from coordinate 226,331 downwards.
TATATATCTTCTTTATGTGCCTCTTTAGAAAAGGAGGTGATGCTTCAAGGAAGTCGACTTCTTGAAAGGGGGTGAATTTTCCAAAATAGAGGTACTCAATCTTCAATTAAATTTAAATCATTTATTTTTCCTTAAGGTTGGAGATGATATATAAAGGGGGTTGTTGAAAAAAAAGGTGAAGAAAGCTCTGGTAATATGAACTTAAACAGGTGAATGCAAATCTGAAATATGTAGATTAACCTTAGCCTTAATGTGAAGAAAGAATGAGAGAGAGAGATAGAACAATATAACACATGCAACAACAGATTTACGTGGAGAAACCCCGAAGGGAAAAAAACTCCACCACCGAAAGAGAGGCAAGTATATTACTGATAATCTTCAATATTACATGCAGCAATAGACTTCTCTTATCATTCCCTGTAAATCCAGCAGCGCCCTGTTACCCCTGCAAAACTGAATTCTTATAACACTAGCTCAAGGCCCCAATTTATAGAGATTTGTGAGGATGAAAACCACCATGGTTTCACCAAACAATAGGCAGCAATACCACCTAGAAAAACCCACGCCTCCCTCCTTGAAATGGTCAAAAATACCAAAAATAGCCTCTTACAAATGCTCTTACAGCTGTCATAAGGCATCTTTTATGCATGGGCGCCTGGAGTCTAAAAATAGCATATTCTATCATAGGGAATCTGTCATACTGTCATAGCATCTTATGACAACTTGCATGCATGTCATAAATGCTCTTACAACACCCTATTTTGACCCACAACCTTATTTTAGAAGATTACAAGGTGGGATGCCTAGCTAATTTGTCCTTTTCCATAAGGATAAACGGTAACGGTAACACTGCATTTACATAGTCTCTTTCACCACTGTTGGTCAAACAGTTTCACCTCTTATGGGTAAATGTACAAAACACTTTAGGAGAAGGAAATGTAAAGGATTTTAAGGAAGGTTGGATGACACCCCAAATCCCAACTGTGGGCTCAAGGCTGTACATAACAAATGTTCTCATTTTGAATCCTATTTTAATTTTTTCATAGGACGCATATGATCAAGATGGTGATTCCTCTAAGGGTCAACCGTGTAAGAGATTGTAGTTCTATCTCCTTCTTTATAAGTCAGTTGAAACATGGAATTAATTAAACAAGACATATATGATTTTATTTAATCTTCAAATCACGTATAACTAAAGCATATTTTCCCTTGAACTGCATATATGAAGTCAAAGTAGAATTATAATTTAAGAATGATAGTTAAAAGATAGTGATTTAGTAGCCTTTGGCCTTGACGATTTCCTTCAAAATATTTCCTTTGACATCAATGATAATTAATCTATCAAGATAATCTTTTAAGAATATAGTAAATCATAATAATGGATCATATTTGACTCATAACTACCTCACATGGGTACACCTTTCAAGAATTACATCCAACTTTCTCCACCAACATGCATGGGACCCACTTCATAAATGCAAGATACTCTATATCTCACTCCTAGCACCTAGTATAAGAAAAAATCCATAAATGACCTCAAACAAGTTTTTAACCACCACCACTATGCTCCACCTCCTTAGTGAATGCCACTATAACTCATAGTCCAAGTCAATGAAGATAATTAATGATAAAATAATATTTCTCAACAATATGGGAGTCTAAGTACTAATTCCAATATTTTTGGAGATGGAATATTAGTACATTAGGATTGTAATTAAATATCACACTTTCCTAACAACTAAATTGGATAATTCTTGTAAAAACTTAGATTTTAATTAAGAACAAGAAATCAAAGAAAATTGCATTAACAATGGAGACATAAGAAGTAATATGGAGAAACTCCTCATGAGTAAAAAATCATCAAAATGTGATTCACACTCACTTGAGTACTCCAAATTGCTTCAATACAACAAAACTATAAGAATAATGCTGAAAAATAGCTCCAAAACTAAAAATACAAGATTGCACATTCTTGCCATTGGTTGAACACAATCTTACTGTTACCCATTTTTGTTACTTTCTCAATTTGGTTGAGCTTAAGTGATTACAAATGAAAAGATAGGTACATTTTTCTGCTATATAATATTTCATGTGCATAAAGAAATCAGAAGACTATTCTATCACATTACAGTATGCAATTGCATATAACATAGGAGAAGATTGCACAAATCTTTTTAGAGAACATAGTCTTTATTGATATTGTGAAAGTGTATTGTCTCACACAAGCCGTGAGACTGGATCTTTTAATATACATGAATAAAAAGAGTATATATTTATAGATATCAAAATAAAAGCATGCACATATAGGGAAAGAAGACCGGTCATTACCTGAACGACTGGTTCTAGTTGAGTTGCCTCGCATTGTCTTCAGTCTTGCGCTTGTCCTGCTTCCAGTTTTTGCTTCCTTGTTGCTTCTAGTTGCCTGCATCTATGAGAAAGAATGTTGTTAGAGCAATGAAAAGTCTACAATCACTATAAGTGCATACCTCTATAAACATATAAACTAATAAGCCATGTGCATTAAAAGAAACAACTTAATACTGACATCCAAGAAAACAAGGAGCATTATCAAACATCTGTCATATGCACATATATTTCTAACTTGTTTTCTTCATGTGTAGGTATAGAAAAAGTAATGTTGTTGTTTTGATTCATTTAATTTTAGCATGTGGGTTAAGATGTGGCTCCCATAAGGGTTGAGCCTAGTGTGCTACCTTGTTATGCTTTAAAGAGGCATTGAAAGATACTCATCAGATAATTCATCTCTTTATGGTTTACTCAAACAAGTGCACATTATTTGTGATAGTGAGATATTTGTCACTATCATAATTGACATGTACTTGTTCATGAAAAATCATAAAGAATGTATAAATCTTTTGTGTCAGAACAATTTACAGAAATGCATTGGTCTGTTAATCCATGAAAGCAAAGTATAAACATATATATGTGATAGTCATCATGCTTTGAGACAACAGGAACTAACATGAGTCTCATGTAACTGGTGTAATTGAAATCATAAGGTTGCAGCCTTTAGTGGTGCCATAATAGAAAAAGATTCGGTTCTTAAGGGTGTTGTCAAGTAATGAATTTCAAGAAGACAACAGTGATAACTTATGCATCAGAGAGCATTTTAACAAGTTTCAGGGAAGCCTGTAGTAGTGTATTTTCCTATTCTTGTAAGTGGAGAAATCTACTTTTCATTCTGGAGTGAAGGAAAATAATGTAGATCACGAAGAAATTACTAGCATGTAATTTTCATTCTAAGTTTCATAAATAAACAAATAGACAATTAAGTGAGAGTAGAGCATGGCCTGTTGATAGAAGCTTTCTAGAAATGCATGGGTGACTATAGGTAATAGTAAAGATGAAGTGCACAATAATGTTGAAAGCCTTCTTTTCACACAAGGAAAATGAAACATAACCACGTTCCTTCATAGCAAGAGGAGAATCTAAAATGCATGAATATACAATATATAGCAGGAATGGTAAGGAAGCATGCCCAGTATATGAAATTAACGCATCCATACAAACTCTTGATGATGGTTTCACTGTTACCAATAAATAATCTATACTCAAGTACAACTACAATGAATATAAGCAGTGATGAGTGGTTACATGTATCTACCTTGAGAAAGAGCATATGTAATAGGACTATTAAAAGGAAAGAGTGAAGCAATGATTAAAGATCCAAAGGAAAATCACCATTGCATACAACAGTAAAGACATATATATCAGGCCCTCACCAAAGTTTGTCAACCAATAAGCTTCATGTTATTTCTTGCATGAATGCTATCTTCTTGTAAGAGTTTGTACTATAGGGGTAGATTGTTTATTAAGGATTGTCAACCTTTTAAAGAACAGTGAATTTAGTGAGGGGCAGTCAAGAAACTTGCAGAGTATTCATAGGCCTATGATGAGTAAGTTAATAAAGAAGAATATAAGAAAGTCCTTTGTCACGAGGCATTCTCAAGAAAGCATATAGGGATTCATTTAATAGATGGTGCAATAATATTAAAAGACAGTCTAAGAAAATGGACAGTATTATGCTCAGATCATTGACAAAGAATATGTGATAGATTCAGGTATAGAACAATCATTATGAGAGTGATTTGAAGGTTACAAGAAGAGGAAAATGATAGTTCACTGATCATTCAACAAGATTCATGACACTGTATAGTGACAGTAGAGGCAAGATTGTGGAAAGAAAGTAAAGAACATTTTATTGATCTAGAACAGCGAGATAGTCATTGACATCTAGAAAAAAGTGAAAATAATAGCGGTCATCATGAGAATACAATTGTAATGGTATCCCACGTATCCTCCCTCCTTTTCAAAACAGAGCATAATGCACATAAAATGATAAGAACAATAATCTCAAATGACAATCATAGAGAGGGATATGTGATAGATCAAAGACAGTAGACCAACCTAGAAGCAATCATTTTGGGCTTATGAATATATATGTGCTTGATGAGGGCAAGAGACTTAGCCCAAAGTGTAGAGATATGGGTGTTAAGGAACAAAGCCCTCGAGTTTTCAATGCATGAGAAGAGAGATGAGGCCGCGACTTTCATAGTGCAATCATCATCTGTAAGGGGTATGCCATGAAACCCTTAGCCATAAAAGAAGAAATACATATAAAATTTCCATAAAATGTTTAAAGAAGATAAGAAATGAAAATATGTGTTCGTATCATGGAATGGTTGAGCCACGGTTTCAATTTACAGAAAAAAGAGACCATATTGTTTACAATATTTACCAAACCCATTTGGGGTTTTAGTGTTGAAAGCCCAGAATAATCTTCTACAGGGGTCGACCATAATAAAAGTGGAAAAGAAAAGCATTGCTTTCTACAAAAGGAAAGTAAAAAGTTCAAAATGCAGAAAACAAAACTTCCATTCTCTTAGAGGTTGAGCTACAACCATGATATACAGTGGATAATTGATAAAATGAAGCTTGAGTTTCAATAACCCAGATGCATTTTCTCTGTAAACATTCCAAACCCATTTGGGGTTTTAAAAATTTAAGGTCATAATAATCATTTCAGAGGTTGGCCATGAACAAAATAAGGCTGCTTTCACTAGTGACATGTTGTGTGGCTGTGACCTTTGAGGGAGTGAGAAAAGTGAATTCTACAGGTGGAAATGCATATTTTTCCACATGGACAAAAACCCATTTGGGAGTATTTCTTTTCTTTTTAAAATACAAGGAAAGATACAATGGGAATGAAAATATGGAGTTTGCAAGAAAGGATTACTAATTGTCTTTTGTTTTACTCTCCAAAGGAAAATCTTTGCTTGAGAATGCTTTTACAAAGACTTGAAGAGTGGTCTCCATGGTGGCCACGCAGAAAAATGACAATGAGAGATAAAACACATGAAAAGATATTAGAAAAGCGAGATGGTCGTGGCTTAAAAGACTCAAAAACAACAAAATCAAGCTTATATTCTTTATGTTTTGGTCTTAGAACATAGCTTACAGTGTCTTTTGAGAAAAATCAACAGGGTCTTGCTCATTAATGCCTTTTAAAACACAAAAAATCCACCATGAATGAAGCTTCATCAAAACCCTGTGGCGGCGGTGAAGACCTCTAGAAAGTTCAAGTGTGCAAAATGAAATGAGCTTCATCATATTTCGGTGAGTTTTGTCTTAGGGTTTCTTACCTTAAAAATGCTAATGGACAAAAGGTATTTTATCTTTTGTTTTTAAATATACATGAAGATTAATGTGCATTTAGGGCTAAAACTTTATGTTTTATGCCTTAGTTATCTTCATTGAGTAGAGCCCCTTCAATTTTTTTTAAAAGGAGTCAACAAAGCCTTATTTACTCTTCCTTTTACATTTCTTTACTAATATAAAGTATTTTAATTAAGTGATAGTTATAAATCACTTAATTTAAAATGTTATTTTTAAATGCAAAAATAAGGTGATTTATGCCATGTAAATGCCTTTATGAGCATTGCTGAGGAGTTATGCTTTTGCAAGCATAAAGGGGTAGTTGTTGCAGTTTGGAGACATGTACCCATACATGTAGGAGCTTTTATGCATCTTGTTGGAGGATTTGGAAGGAATCTAGGAGTGGTTTTGCACGCCTAAATGCTTGGCATGGTCGAACCTACCTTTTTCACACATGGGAGGCCATTTTGGAGGGAATTTAGTTGATTGATTTTAGGCTTCTTTAAGGGATCTGACCCAAGTCAATTGGTGGCTCCTATTTTGGTGCAACTACTTGGGGTGGAGAGATATATTCTCTTTTTGACTCATTTTGTGAGTTAGTTCAGATAACGCAATTTCTGGAGTTAGTGATTTTTGCAGTCCTTCCTCTGATTTCAGCATGCTTGGTAACTCATTTTGACATGAGAAACGATGATTACCTTGGATATTAATAGCATTGAGCATTTTTCCTTCTCTTTACTTGCTTTCTTGTGTGCATATTTTATGGTGATTGATCGAATTACTTGTGAAATCTGCTTTTTCCTAGTCTTTTTGTCTCACTGAAAGCACCTTGTTGTAGGATAGTATATTATTACAGGTTATAAGCTGTGTTAAATGTAAAGTTTCTAGTTGTGAGATATTATTTTCCTTCTAGAAATTTGTATCAACACCTTCTTATAAATTACTTATTTGAGCAATATGCAAAAAATGAGTTGTGTGAGCTTTTTATCAACTATTAATTAACTGTGTGATCAAGCTGTGTTTACATGTCTCATAGTCAATTTGGTGTATCACCGTAAAAATAGAGTTTTCTAGTTTTCATTTTAAGCATTCCTTCTCCCTTTTCCTCTGCAAAAAATAAGTAGTTTTAGGTGATAACCAGCTAGGACCCAACCTCATTTGGAGATTCACTCCAAGTTTTAGGTGACCCACAACCTAGGAGTGATTCAATGTTTTCTCTAAAGTGCTAAGTCCTGCAGCTTAACTTGTTAAATCTTGCAACTTAGCTAGGGTGCAACTTCAGTAGATAACACTTACTTCCATATATATAGAGTTCCCACACCATAGGCAATTAAGAGACATATGTGACCTTTCATCCACCTTTTGGAAATGGAAGAGGCATAGGGCCCATCCCCTTTTGTGTCTTTTCACCTCCTCATGATGGAAAAGACAAAAAAAGACATTATTCTCCTCTTAGAAAAAGTCAAAAAAGATTAAGAAAGAAAATACAAAGTAGGGAATCCACTTTACTTGTATACTTGTCTTATCCCTCATCTTTGGAAACCATAAATTTTATACAGGCCTAAAAATTATGTGTTTTGAACTTGCATATTTTTTGAGGTGAATACATATAAAGACTTTTTTTCTTATCATGAAGAACACAAACTAGATCCATTTTTGGATCATAAAGCAATAAATCCTCATAAAGAGTGAAAGTATCATCATGCAATACACATTTAAGTAATGAATCACCATGAATATCTATAGAAATCAACCTAATATGCTAAAGAAATATCTTTAGAAGGTACACCATCACCATGAAATGAATCACAAGGTAATATAGAAGCATGAGATGGTAGCGAATGAACATCATAAAGTACAACATCATCATGAATGGAAAAAATTAGCTCACACAAAATACTATCCCTAGAATCCTTATAAGATGGATCACCAAAGGAACATGAAGTTAAAGGTATAGAAGTAGAACTATCATGATGCGTAGAAAGAATAACATAAGATCACAAGGATTAACCACATCATGAATAACTACTGCAGGTAGAAGAAAATCCCATACACCATCATATTTAGGTGTATCAAATGAATATAGGGATGACAAAATACTTATGTCACTATCATGAGCCATGAGAGAGGGATGATCGTCAAAAAAATAATAATATAGGAAGTAAACTTATATATGAAAGATAAATAAACATAAATGATAAATATAATAAGTAAATATAATAGAATAGAATGGTGGGAAGCTAGTGATAATTTCAAACAATGAATTATCCAAATCGTAATCAAAATGGAACATGGAATTGGAGGATAGATCCAAACCCTAATCAAATTTAATATAAAGGCATATGAATAAAAAATATCAGATCTTAAAAATTAGCAAAAATGAAAAATGTTGAAACCTTAGGGTAAAGATAGAGGGGTTCAAATGTTGGGTTCACCAAATATGTGAAGGAAAATAACCAACCTTCAAAAATATTTGAGTTTATTAAATTAGATGTAGTAGTTAAATTCATAGAATTTAGAGCTAAGATGGTGAATGGAAAATAGATAAGCATACTTTTTAAAGTTACAAAGAAGGGTTAGGGTTACTTAGCCACATGAGGCTTGATGAAATTGAACTACAAATTATCACTCTATGAATGTGATAGGTAATTTAGGTGCTAGAAAATGAGCAACAAACAAAAGAATGTGAAATAACACTAAAAACAACCTACACCTCAAGATTAGCCTAGTTGGATTCAACACAAAATAAAGACAACAAATGAAACTTTTTACCTTGCGTCGAATCGATCCTTTGGTTGGCCCTTCGATCTTTGATGTGTATGTTCCTTGGATGGCAAAAGATGCAAACTAGATGGTGATATGATAGTGGATGCAAGTGTAAAAATGGCTAAGTATGGATTCTAGAAATTTTTTGCAAGAGTTTGGCTACAATGCATGATCTCTCCTAAATAAGAGAAAAGAGGGGGTATTTATAGAGATTTTAGAAATCTCTAGGGAAATGGATGGTCAAGATTGAGCCACCAAGATCAAGATGTAGGGCTAAGGTGAGTTGAGAACTCACAAGCCCTCACATCTTGACATGTGGCATGTGATATGGCTTAAAAAGGGTGATGTGTGCATGAGGTGGAAGGATAGTACATGACATGGAGGGGTACATAGTACCTTGGGATTGGACAAGATCTCCTCATAAAGGAGGTACTTGTCCCCATGTGGGTGAGAGGACATGTGGGGAATTAAAAATTCCTCAAATATTCTCATGGGGATGAGAGAAGGAATTTAAAATTCTTTTAAATGCATTGGGGGATTAAATGTGAATTAAAAATTCACATGGGGAATGGAGTGCCTTCTCCAAAAAGAGAAAGCATTTAATAGGGTTGACTCAATGACATGGAGTGATTAAGGTTGTGCAAGTACTTGATTAGACTAATTAATGACATATTAGAAGAGGGTTAGATTTCACATGTGACTTGATGTGACAAGTCAAAGATCACATGGTGAAGAGAAAAATAATTTAATATTCCTTGGAAGGATAAAAGAATTAAAAATTCTTTGAGAGGTTGATTAGGCTAGTTAATGAAGGATTAGAGGAGGGTTAGGTGGCTAAGGATATTAGAGGCCAACTTGCAAAATTTGGAGGATGTGACACATCTTAATCAAGGATTGGCATGTGCATCCCTAAGATTAGAAGATGGATTAGGATTAGATAAAAATGATGGAGGATGTGACATATAGGGGAATTAAATAAATGTGATATTTATTTAATTCATTTGATGAAATGAGGACAAAGAGATAAGGTATTTAATTATTTAACTAGATACCTTAGGGATTAGAAGAACTTTAGAGGATATTAATTAAATAATAGCGATATTGGCTTAATTAATGGATAAGGGATGTTTAGGCGAAAGGATAAATTTGGATAAATCAAGTGTCCAAATTTGGGGTGTCTACTAATCAAAATAGTTCTTTAATAATATATTGGACTTTATAGTGTTCTAATACACAATAAGCTACAATCTATTATAATACAAGGTAAAATCATGGCGTGCAATCAATTTGGTTCAATTTTGTGGCATGGAATTATACTTTATGTATGAAACTGACCAATATTGTGCAAAAATGATCTAACAAGTTTTGAAATTTAAAAATTTATTTACCTCACCTTTTGGTATGTAAAAAATTATACTAAGGAATTGCCATTGTTTACAAACACCTTTAAGGATATCTCTTAAGTGAAGGTTTTGTTCTCCTTAGTCAAAACCTTGTTTGTGAGTTTTTGATAAAATAAGCAACATTTACAAGGCGCTATACCCAAACACAAAATTCCCCAAGGGCAAAGAGTTTAAAGTGAAAAAGAAATCAGGATAATAGGCCATAACAGACCAGTGACAACTAACTTATAACAAAGTCATAGTAGAGTAAATTTAGAAATAAGAATGAACAACCAAAAAAACATCGTAGATGGGAAGATTTTCCTAATCCTCCATGAGGAACTTAAAGACATCCCGCTTCTATTGGCTAGAACTGGAATAAGTTGTCTTCTTGTTCTTTTTTATCTCCTCTTGTAGGATAGAACCAAGAGTTACAACAGAGTGATGTATGATTTTTAGGGTGAAACAAGAGAGGCCATAAAATTTTCTCTCCAAGTTTTCTACCCTAATCGATAATTCCATGAAGTCTTGGGAAGTCTTCTCACAATTGGGTCATTTGTCATTATTGTGTTCTTTAGTGGGGGTGGATTCCTCTGGTTCTTGAAACATTGTATTCAATTAAGGAAATAGGCTTGGACCATCAACATCCTCCTCAACTTCCTTCACATCATCATCATTGTTGCTATCATCTTCCTCCTTAACCTGAATTCATCACTAGAAATATCATCCATAGTTATGTTAGGGGCCTGTTTGCCAGCCAACCTATGGGATCTCCATAAACTACAGTTAGTGTAGTCAACATTAGTAGTTGGGTTTGGATTCTCTATTACTCTTATTCTTTTTTCATGTTTTTATTGTTATCTTCAATCTCCTCCTCATTAGAAGTGGCTTCTTCCACATAGAAGTTAATGGTACTTATAAAATATTAATAAAAAATGTCATGAATGCAACATGTGTTGTCCTAAATAAGGGTGATACACAAATTGAAACTAGAATGTGATACTTGGAATTTAGAATGTGATAAAAGTAATGTTATGCCCCAATATACAACTAGGGTTTTAGAAGCAATAACATGGAGTTATGAAAATAATAATGATTTAGAAAGATATTAAATGTAGATATGGATTCCTTTGTAAGCTAGTATTGATAATTGAGGTGTTCAAATGGTGCTAAATTAGTGGCAAGTCGGGACACTAGATGAAAAGTGATGAAAGGTCATATAGGTCCAATTTTATAATTATAATTTAATTACTATATAGGTAATATACTATATGCAATCTCAAACCATAATTTTAAACTAGGTAGGTGAATTGAGATCTATTTTAAAATGGGGTGAATCATGTTCATGAGAGTCAAACTAGGAATTGGGTCAAATTGGATGCCAAATCATTCAAAACTATGCACTAAGACCAAATAATAAAGACCCCAAATAAAGTGGTGTAAAACAAATGGAAAAGGGCATGGCATGCACTTTATCAATTATGATATAATAAACTCTTCCATATTTATAAGTATTTTCTTAGAATATTTGAATTGATTTCTTCTTCTTATTATTTTTTGGTTAGGAGGATAAACATTCATATGCTTTTTGTACCTTGTTGCCATTAGGGGCACAAATCATTGTTTTCCATTAGCTTCTTTCAACTTAGTAACAAGACCTAAAATATATCTATTATGTTAAATTTGCCGATCATCCATTCTATAAGAATTAATCTCTCATAGACTCTTTGTGAGCCATACATTCTCATAACTAAAAAATGTGCATCACTTATAGAACTTGTAGTCAAGTAACTAGTTGACTTGAAAATGTTTTTGAAAGACATTCTTTTGTCAATCACCTATAAACTTGAATTCATTAAAAGTCAAATCATGATGGGCTTTGGAGACTCTATGTAGGCTTAATTTTCTCACTAACCCCACAACGTTCAATAATTTCACTTAAAGCTACAAACCACTTTTTTCTATGCATATATTACCAATTGTACTACTCAATTTAGATAGTTTTTTTGTGAACCAATTAATAACTAACTTTCCATTAAACCAACAATATGATCTCATACATATGCTTAACAACTTTTTTAATAGTGATTGTTTAATTTTTTAAAATTTTTTTAGTTAACAATCTCATATTTTTTATATTTTTATATCTTCATATATTTATATAAAAATATTTAATTTCTTTTATTTTATTATTAATATACCACCATAAAACAATTTTTAAAGGTAAAATTTAAATACATTTTAAAAAAAATATTAAAGAAGAGAGGAATGCATAGATATATGTGGTCCCCACAATGGAACATTTAATATCCACTTGTAAAACAATTTTTTTCATAAAGTACATAATGTGACAAATCCTGTTATGCCACATCAGCCAAACATATTCAGGTACTATGGCCCCTATGTGGTTTTACAAAAAACATGCTGATGTGACATCATATTTGATGATGTGACCCTAAAAATATATTTTTAGACAGATGAATTAGCAAGTAAACAGCTGTACAAAATTAAGACTTTTCATGTTATGAAATTAAAAACCCCAAGCTGCCCTACTATGCGCCCTCTCCTCTATTCCTTTTCCCCAATACTTAAAATTCTAATTTCCAAACTCTTAAATTTTAATTGCTCCACAATTTTAATTGCTTAATTTCTCCCGAAAAACATCAAGCAGCTGCATGGGATCATGAAGAAAACCCCAATTTTACACACGTCCCACACTCTTAGGGATTTGAAAACTTCCGGAAGCTCTACTATAGAGATCATATATAATGCTAGTGGTTAAGAAATGTTAAAATTGTAACGATAGATTGATCAAGAATTTTGGTTAAAAAAATGCAATCCACGGCAGATTCAGTCGAAGTCAGAGGAGGAGTTGGAGTTAATCCAATGGCAGTGGTGCCATCATATAATCCCCTGAAACTCCAACACTCTTACGAAGACATCATTTTGTGCATAGACACAGATCGCCAAATGGAAACCGAGTTGAAATCTGTGAGCGCCAAAGGGACAGGCCTCTCACGCATGGATTCTGTTAAACAAGCCATCCTACTCTTTGTTCACGCCAAATTAACTATTAATCCTAACCACAGATTTGCCTTTGCTACATTGGGTCACTCTGCCACATGGGTATGCATGAGTTATCATTATCTGCAATTTTAAAATTTCCCAATTGCTAATTCTGTCCAAACATTTCCAGTTTAGTGGAGAGTGCTTTTTGATTTTACTTTGTGATGCAAAAATTACACATAGTTGAATCTAAAAGCACTACCTACTAATTTCATAGGTTGTGGAAAACTCATAACTATCAATTTATGAATTATCATTACTTGCAATTTTGGATTGAAACACCAATTTTCTAATTGATAGATCGTTCATATTCAATTTTATATTATTCTCAAAAAGATTTCCAGTTTACAATTTTATATAGTGCCCTATCTTTTCGCTGATATACATACTCAGTTTTCTAAAATGCCCCAAAGCATATCCAATCTATAATACTGCTTGTTGAACTGGCATAGTACATTGAGTTGGAAGTGAATCCAATCGTTAGTTTTGGGGCAATTGGTTGGCTGCATAATTTTCCCCAATTTTATTTGTACGAGATTTATCTTTATGAAACCGCTCCTGAAATTTTTGAATAGAACCCACAGAGAAAACTTAACAGCACCACTTCCATTGAACCACTGCCTTACAACCCTCCGTGAAGAGGGTATACCAGAGCTTTCAGAAACCACTTGGCCCCGCTTTGGCCAGGTGGCATTTGTTAAATATATATGTTGGCGGAAACTTCAATCTATATTTACTAACTCTAGGGCTTTCTATCTCTTGTAAGGGAAACAAATTCAAAATTGCATCGGATCAAGTTTTAGGTTAAAGGCTCCAAAATTCTTTGAGCAGCACTAGCTGAGAAAAACCTGGCAGCCCCTTACACGGTGGACTCTGAACACATGCTAATTTACTAGTAAGGACTCTTTATAGGATACCTTAGTACCCCACAACGGCGTGCAGCAGAGAAGCAGTACCCTACAATGGTGTGGAGGAAACTATGCAGCTGATTGTGCCATAGTCAACAGTTGGATTCAATTCCACATACTAAAGTAATGCCCCTGTCATGGATAAGAGGGCCATTGGTCAACCAATTGGTTTACTGCCCTAGTATGTAATTCTGCTGTTGACCAATTACCCCATAAGCAATGTCTAGAGAGTAATGGTGCTGTCCTGGATGAGAGGGCAACGAGTAGGTCAATTAGTTTGCCGCAGCAAACTTTGTTGCTTTTGTGGTTGCATTCTTTAAGAGAATCCAAATAAAACCATTAGTTTATATTTATAAGAAATTATGAAATACCTTGCATCGATAAAGAGCTGCCATTTAACAGAGATGGATCCTAAAATATTTCTTCAGGTATAGCAAACTTCCAGTACCCTCTCTGCAGCACCCATGTAAACATTCCTACAATAGAAGTGCATTTTCCTATTTCTAGGGTGAAAATTTGGAGTTCTTTTGCTTGCACAATTTATACCTTCCATCTATGTTCACCGTTTTGGGCTAGACAGTTTGGTGAATACATAAATAAAAATAAATTATATAGAAATATACCTTGTTTGCACAAAATGTACAAAATTAAATGCATAACACAGCTGATTATTGATAATTCAATGCCAATTGCCAAATGTTAAAGATAAATCAAAATGATTTATATTAGTGAATCTGTTTTTGACTCGTGATCCAAAGATGCATTGTGCATTACATCCTGTCAATAGAAATAACTAACCCCTTAGGGTTGGAGTAAAATGACATTTATCAAGGAAAGCAGCAAACAGATTTTGACAGTGGATTGGCAGATGCCATACCAAAATGTTTCTATAAGGATCCTGTAAACCAAATTTCACCATTATTGCAATCATATTGGTTGTTTCTCTTAATTTTATGAGTTGAATGGATGTCAAAAGCGAAACAACTAAATAAGTGTGATATTGCTATCAGAATTTAACCGTGCAGTTTTACGAGTCAAACTCATTGACTCATGTTTCATGAGTAGTGGTTCACAAGAACCCATCTCTCATGATAGTGAATGGTCCACTTAGCACTCATTGCGTCTAGGTGATGCTCACAGAGGTGAAGCACTAGGCCTTCCTGGGAGGTCACCCATCCCGGTACTACTCCAGCTCAAGCGTGCTTAACCACGGAGTTTCCCCCAAGGTTAAGCCCACTTAGCTTGCAACCCCATTTGCAAAACCTTCAGCAAGAAAATACCTTCTACTTATCAATTGGTGAGCTAAAAGGGGCTGTATAATGAATGGTTCATAAGGCACAACACTTGTTGAAGGTTTTGGAAATGGGGTTGCAAGCTAAGTGGGCTTAACCTTGGGGGAAACTCTGTGGTTAAGCGTGCTTGAGCTGGAGTAGTACCGGGATGGGTGACCTTAGGAGCTGCAAACACCCCACAAACAATAGTTCTTTCATACCTTTTGCAACACATCACTCAAATAGGTAAACTCAGATAGGACCAGGATTGGAATCTGGTCTGGACTGGTTCAGGTTTGGTCAAGGTTTCCGCAAAATCCTTTAATATAGCTTCCCATGGAATCACCTATGCAATAAGAGTATGAACTGAAGCCACATCCATGGGACCCCCTTCTAGCAGCACACTGTTTCTCTCTTATAGGCCTGTTTAGTCCAATGCATGGTTTTTAAATAGTGGAACGGATATTTTGGATTCCTCTTCCTACCTACAATGCAGGAGTTGCTATGGCTTCAGATACAAAATTTGTAATGTCCCCATTCTAGTCAGTTTCAGGAGCAGTTGAGTTAGCCTATCTCTTGGACCCTTGTAGGCTGACATGATCTGATTAGAGGGTCAGTGGCCATTTTGGTGGGTTTTGTCATTCCCACCCCTTCACTTCAGTATTGGTTTCAATGCAGGCATTTGTAGCATAGTGTTCACTAGCTTCTGATGGCACGGAGAATTACAGAGTTTGGAGGGAGTTATGAATATTTTGGTGGTTAAGTTAATTATTTTACTTATTGGTAAATTATAAAGTCAAATTGACTTTATAAGAGTTAAAAGCCACTTAAATATATTTAAATGGTGACTTAAGGATTATAAAGTGATGAAATAAATCACTTAAGTCAAATTAAAGGTGCACTCACTTCATAAAGTGGGATTAAAAACTATTAAAAGGAATTTAAATACATTTTTTTGTATTTTAAAAGCAAAAGTGCGTGGCTTTTAGAAGTGCGTGCCTTTTTGGAGATATAAGGAAGGAAAGGCAATTCAAACTCACTTATGATTATTTGACATTGCAACTTTCATCTTCTCTGTGATTTTGTCTGAGGACAAGGGTTTCAGGAAAAACTTCATTGAAGAGCAAGAATTCTTCATTGAATCTGTGATTGTGAGGCTGTGAGACACCAGTCGAATGGTTGCCATTGTGGGAGCTTCATCTAGAAGTTCTTCTGTGCATAGATCTGAGTTTCTGTTCAGTATTTACTTGTTTACAATAAGGGAGAGGGGTTCTTCATCAGAGGCGCCATCTTCATTCAGATTTCCAGCATTTTCAATAAGGCCGTACCATTTCTTGCAGAGGCCGTATTTTCCTGTGCAAAGGCGTGTTCACCAGAGAAGGGCGTGTGAACTTGGAGGCCAAAACGCCTTCCATTCTGACTGTTTCTTGGCTTCTTCATGGGCGTCCCACCTTCTCCGCTCCTTTTCACCAGCTACTGCGTGGGAGAAAGCAGATCTGAGGTCCAAAGGTAGCATTTCATCTGTTTCAGCACACTTTGCCTGGCATACTCTGTACTTTCTTATTTAATTATTCTGGAGGTTTTCGGGTACGTTGTTTGTGTATAATCTCTTTGTATGTATTGCCAGATCTTAATTAGACTTGCAGTTGCTCAATAAATTCTTGAATATCAGTATTATTTGCATTTTTATGCTTTTCGCCCCTTCTACTTTTGTCTACATTTCTCTCAAAACAAACAAAACACAAAAAAACAAGCAGTTTACACAGGGGTTTGAGTTGGGGTTTGAGTTGGAGCCAACTGGGCTCTTTACAGAATTCTAGGGATGAATGGGCAGGGGCAGCTGAAATTATACAACCGTTACCTATGATTTTCGCCATGTGGCTGAAGATTGTGATCTGTAATTAGTATGGATATAACATTACTTAATTTATTTATATGAATCTTAAGAACTTGCTACTCAAAATTGATTGGTGTTCCATAAAAGAATTGAAGGAAACAACTTTTAGGCATCCTAAAATGAGTTTTTTAAGTGCTGAAATGTAAGGAGAATTCAGTGAACATGAACGAACTGAAACACATTAGAAAAACAGTGCATAACAGAGAATTTATCCAGAGAAACCAGTGGGTGAAAAAATCTAGGAAGAGTGAGGTATAAGCCTTCTCAAGCCAATATCTTCCCAAATTATTTACAAGTGACTTGCTACAAGAGCACTAGAAATACTTTGCAACACCGACAATCCAATACCTGCAAATCAGCTCTACAATTAACTGAATCACACAATCCTACTTGCACCCAACTGTTAGTTTTAGACGAGAAACGTAAATAAGCAGAAGTACAAAATACTGAACAAACAACACAGCAAATTACTCTGGGAAAACCCTCCTTCTCTAGGGAGAAAAACTCAGCCAAAATATATCTCTTATATATAGTACGAATAAGAGCAGAAATCTGCTTTACAAATCTGACCCTTCTCAAGGGCGAACTTGACACAATAAATGAAGATAATCTCTTCTTGATACAACTGAATATAAATCTCCTTGAAATTTGATCTGCTTCTAAAGATGGCGATTTGCTGCAAAAATGTGAACTTCTCCTTGAAGGTGCGAATTGGAATAAGAATGAATTGATGATTTGAATGAATGAACATCACCTTGTATATATACAAAACTAGGCGACTCTTCATCTAGGTCGGCCTCTTTTGAGAAATAAAAAATAAAAAATATCATTTGTAATCAAGGCCGACTTGCCTTGCTAATTATTTATTAATTTAAATTGAGAGAAAAATATCTCTCGCCACTATAAACATCAACACTCCCTCTTAGCTAGGGAGGTATTTTTCCAGTAATCCTCATCATGGAGTCTCTCGACATGACGTCCACAATGGCTACACCCAATAGTGGAAAACCACATCTCAGTCTCAGAGATGTACAAGAGTTCATCACGGAGTCTCTCAACGTGATGTTGTCATGGAGTCTCTCAACATGACATCCCCCATGGCTACCCCCATGTGTGGAAAGAAACATGTACACAAAAGTGTCCATCACGGAGTCTCTCAACATGATGTTGTTATGGAGTCTCTCAACATGACATCCACTATGGCTACTCCCATGTGTGGAAAAACACAAGTACAAAGGGTTCATCACAGAATCTCTCAACGTGATGTCGTCATGGAGTCTCTCAACATGACGTCCACCATGGCTACTCCCATTTGTGGAAAGAAGCACATCTCCGTCTCAGAGATGTACGAGGGCTTTCAGCTCATATTTCTCCGTCTCAGAGAAATATACACTATAGCAAGGCTCATTGATGCTGAGTCTCCCTCTCAGCAAGGGCAACATTCTCCACTACTCCAAGCTTGTCCCGAAAATGTGCAAACTTCACTCTGGAGAGAGGCTTGGTGAGAATATCAACAGTTTGATCATTAGTGCATATGTACTTGATTTGAATTGCTTTCCTCGGTACCATGTCTTTGATGTAATGATACTTGATCTCCACATGCTTTGTCCTATCATGAAACACTGGATTTACTGAGAGCTTCACACAACTTTGATTGTCACAATGAATCACAGTCGGCTCCAACATTTGCCCAAACAATCCTGCAAGAAGCTTTCGAAGCCACACTGCTTCTCGAGCTGCTACACATGCTGCAATATATTCAGCCTCTGCAATGCTTAGTGCCATAGAAGTCTGCTTCCTACTACACCAAGAAATCATGGCAGACCCCAAACTGAAGCAACATCCAGAGATGCTCTTCCTATCAGTTACACTCCCGGCCCAATTAGAATCAGTATAGCCTTGTAATTTCAGATCTTCAGAGGAAGTATATCTCAAGCCATATCCCACAGTGCCACACAAGTATCTCAGAATATGCTTTGCCACGACTAGATGTATTTGTCTTGGCTCACACATGAATTGGCCAAGAGTGCTCACTGCATAACAAATGTCTGGTCTAGTATTGACTAGATACATCAATGATCCAATCAACTGTCTATACATGGTGGGATCTACCAAATTTGAACTGGCTGCAGAGTCACTCAACTTCTTCAAATTTGTCTCCATAGGTGTAGACATGGACTTGCAATCCATCATCCCAAATCTCTTCAAAATATCTATAGTGTATTTCCCTTGACTTAGAATAATCTCATTAGGTCTTTGCCACACTTCCAGTCCGAGGAAGTAATGCATAAGACCAAGATCCTTCATCTCAAACTCGGAGGCTAACTCTTTCTTGCATTTGCCAATGAGATACTCTGCTCCAGTGAGAAATAAATCATCAACATAAAGAACCAATATTAAAGCCTCACCATCAACTATCTTGAAGTAAAGATTGGAATCTGCATCATTCTTGGAGAATCCCAAGCTCATCAAATATCGATCAATCCTTTCATACCATGCATGAGGTGCTTGCTTAAGGTCGTACAATGCCTTCTTCAATCTGCTTACATGAGACTCCTTCCCATGAATCACAAAACCATCTGGCTGCTCAATGTACACTTCTTCAATCATACCATTAAGAAATGCAGTCTTTACGTCCATTTGATGTAACTTCCAGCCTTTAGCGGATGCAATGGCAATAATTGTCCTGGTAGAAGTGTATTGAGCAACAAGAGCAAATGTCTCCTCATAATCTATTCCCTCCTTCTGAGAGAATCCTCTTGCCGCAAATCTTGCCTTGTGCTTCTCAATGCTACCATTAGCTGCATGCTTGATTTTGTAGAGCCGCTTAGAAGACACAACAGATTTCCCTTCAGGTCTCGGAACAACATCCCATACATCATTCTTGATGATAGACTAATATTCTTTTGTCATTGCATCTCTCCATACTTGCTGGTTGGATGCTTCCTCAAAATTGGAAGGCTCAGAATCAATGATGTGACTCATCAATGCCACATAACCTGGAAACTTCTGTGGTCTCTTGCTTTCCCTAAAGGTGCCTCGAGGAGCTGCATATTGTTCTGCCTCTTGCATAGTTTGTTGAGCCAATAGAGGCCTCTTCCGACCTACTGCAATGTCTCTAGGCCCATCAGTTGGTTCCATAGGATCAACTAGATCAATAGTCTCGGTCGGTTCGTTGGACTCCCTCTGAATGTCAGGAGTATGATCAGGAGATATGTCCATATCCTGAGAAGCCTCCTGCTCTTTACTGTCTATCTCCATGTAAGACCCTTTAGATCTTTTGAATGCTACTTCCTCTTCGAAGGAGACATCCCTGCTGATCTCAATTCTGTTTCTACCCTGGAATATAGATCCTGTAGGCCTTTGAAGACTCACTGTATCCCACAAAAATACCCTTCTTGCCTGAAGGTTCTAGCTTTGATCTTTTATCCTTAGGCACATGAATGTAAATAGGGCAACCAAAAATTCTTAAATGACTAACCTCAGGTTTCACACCTGTGAAGGCCTCTTCAGGAGTCATGTTTCCCAATATTTGATGAGGGCTTCTATTCTGAACATGCACAACGATTCTGGAAGCTTTTGCCCATAAGAAGGTCTGTAAATCTTGATCATGAATCATAGCCTTAGCTGCCTCAACTATGGATCTATTCTTTCTTTTAGCAACTCCATTTTGCTGAGGATTGTACAGAACACAAAACTCCCTCTTGATCCCTGCCTCAATGCAGAAATTACAAAAACCTCCAGAAGTGTATTCTCCTCCATTATTAGATCTCAAAATCTTAATCCTTTTCCTGGACATGTTTTCAACTTGAGCCTTGAATTCTTTGAATCTATCAAGTACTTCTTCAGACTCCTTAGATTTCAAGAAGTAAATCCAAGTCTTTCGAGAATAGTCATCAATGAAGATCACATAATACCAAAAACCACTCAAAGATGCCACAAACATTGGTCCACATAAATCAGAATGAACAAGATCTAAAATTCCCTTTGATCTACTGTCACTACTATGAAAGGGACTCTTGATATTCTTGCCGAGTGCACATCTTCTACAAACGCCATCGTGCTCCAAACTAAGCTTTGGTAGCCCAGTAACCATCTTCTCCATGGATGGAAGAGCTCTGAAGTGTAAGTGAGCAAGTCTCCTGTGCCATAGCTTGCTCGAACTGATAGAGTCGTGCAATAATGCCTGAACTGGACGAATAGAAAGTTTGTATAGGCTCTCCTGACGAACACCAATCACACGAGCTGATTTGATACTCGAGTTCTTAGGCCAAGCAAGAACTTTCCCTTTAGAAAAAGCAACCTGGTACCCTTTGTCCTCCAATGCTGAAATGGAGACAAGATTTCTTTTGATCCCTAGTACAAACAAGACATCACTCAAACAAAGAGGGATGCTGGAATCTAGCTGAAGAGAGGTGGCCCCAGCTCCTTTTACGGAATAACAAGCATTATCTCCAATTATCACTTGCAAGTTGGTTTCTCTTTCTACCAAGTTTGTAAGATGCTCTCGGTATCCTGTAATGTGTCGTGAAGCACCACTATCTATCAACCAAGTGTCACTGTTAGTTGGAACATTGCTTGAAAGAGTAGAGATGAATAGAAATCCCCCTGAGTCGTCTCTAGATTCCTTTTGAGGTGACACATCATCAACATCTGCAGTAGAAGCATGCTGCTTTGGCTTTGATATGCAATCTCGAGCATAGTGACCATACTTGTCACACTTGAAACATTGAATGTGAGAGAGATCCTTCTTCTTCTTAGGTTCGGGAACAAAATCTGATTTTCTGTCTCTATTCCTCTTGAAATTTCCTCTTCTCCCTTCTCTTCCTTTCCTTCTGGAAGCTTGAGTAGCAAGGACATGATTTTCTTCATTATGAGAGCTTCGCTCATTTCCTCTTGCTACCAATCTGGATTCCTCTTGAATGCAATCAGCTCGAAGACGATCAAACTTGGGCAACTTAGATCTCCCACTAATGCTTTGGATAAAGGGCTCCCAAGATTGAGGAAGACCATTTAGTGCCAACATAACTGGGTCTCTATCTTCAACTATATCTCCAATGGTGCATAGCTGATCTCTCAATTCAACAATCTTCATGAAGAAGGAGATGACTGAATCTCCTTTAGCCATTTTTATATGATGGAGCTGTTGTCTCAAGGCAAGAGCTCTGCTAGTATTGTTGATCTCATACAATCCTTGTAGAGCCTCAAACATATCTTTGGCTATCTTCATCTTGGAGATAATCGGCACTAGATGATCCTTCACGGAGTCTATCAAGATCTTCCTAGCCTTCGTGCCATTCTTTTTCCATTGAATTTTCTCAGCATCATCGGATGGCTTGGGCACATCATTTTCCACGAAATCTAGAAGATCATTTTCTTCTAAGGCAATAAGAACTCTGAATTTCCAAGAGGTGAAATTTGATGCACCATCAAGTCTATCTTCGACCTTGACTCCGTTCACCATCTTCGATACTTAGATAGACTGCCCTAGATAAGGAGATGACTTGGCTGCTTAAACAAATCTGATCCGATCTTGCTTAAACCCGCTCTGATACCATGTTAGTTTTAGACCAGAAATGTAAATAAGCAGAAGTACAAAATACTGAACAAAGAACACAACAAATTACCCTGGGAAAATCCTCCTTCTCGAGGGAGAAAAACCCAACCAAAATATATCTGTTATATATAGTACGAATAAGAGCAGAAATCTGCTTTACAAATCAGACCCCTCTCAAGGGCGAACTTGACACAATAAATGAAGATAATCTCTTCTTGATACAACTGAATATAAATCTCCTTGAAATCTGATCTGCTTCTAAAGATGGCGATCTACTGCAAAAATGTGAACTTCTCCTTGAAGGTGTGAATTGGAATAAGAATGAATTGATGATTTGAATGAATGAACATCACCTTGTATATATACAAAACTAGGCGACTCTTCATCTAGGTCAGCCTCTTTTGAGAAATAAAAAATAAAAAATATCATTTGTAATCAAGGCCGACTTGCCTTGTTAATTATTTATTAATTTAAATTGAGAGAAAAATATCTCTCGCCGCTATAAACATCAACACCAACTTCCTGAGCACTAGCTTCACAAGCAAACAATGCAAATTACACAAGTTTTGGTCACCTTTACAAGTCCTCAAGGGGTTTGTCTATCAAATATAATGCAAGAATCCTTTAATAGAGCCCAAAGCACTTGGATTTGAACCCCAATTGAGGTCCTCTTGATCCCACAGGCTCTGTTTTTTGGTCAGAAAAAGGCATGTTTTGGTTGCAAATGAAACCCTCCCATGAACCTTTGTAAATGAAATCCTCCTGTGAACCTTTGTTGCACAATGACTATTTTGGTCCCAGAAAATATGGTGCTTGATGAAATATCCTTGATGCTGACATCCGCCTCCTGAATGTCTTGGTCACTTGGAAGTTTTCTGCTTCCATTCTGCTCTATCAATTCCCCCTGCAACTTTGGTTCAGATGTTTTCTTGCAAGATTGGGTCCTAGAAGTGTCTTCAAGCATGGTGAAGAAGAGAATTGATTAATGATTGTGTTAGTTGACCATCAATATAGCTGATCTGAGTGCAATTTCCAATATGCTTCGTTTGTATGATCAATAACATCACAATTCACTGTGTTTAGCAGAACTTTTAAGTTTTTAGTAGCAGTAGCACTAAGCTTACCCCCTTTGCCTTTGGGCTTACATCTGCCTTGCTGTTTTTGTGTGTTTGAAGATGGGGATGGATTTCTCTATTTGTCCATCTTTATATAGGAAACATGAGAACATGCCTCATCTATGTCCGCAGGTCTTGAAAGCAACGTAGGCCTCCTTAGAAGGCTATGCAATCCATCTATGTATTTCATTAAGGTTTCTTCCTCTTGCACATCCTTATTCATTTGAACAACCCTTCTTTGAATTTAGCTTGTATAGTCTTATACACTTTGGTCTTGTTCTTGCCTATAATATTGTGTCACAATATACCTTTTCCTTTAATGGTATATGGGATAAAATTGTTTTTGACTAGTCTTTTAAATTCATCCTAAGAACAATTAGGTGGTAATCTTCTTAATGCCAAATAATGAGTATAGCTTTCAAACTTTTTGGATAGGTGTCATACACCTTACAATCCTAATGTTTGAAGTTATTTAGTTAATTTTGTATTCATTTATTATTATATTGTAATGTCCCCTTCTGAGTAGCCACCAAGTGATCGTTTAGCCTTTAATTATTCTCGAAAGGCTAAAAGGAGAAATAAGGGAATAAATATTAAATTAATTACTTGTAAAGTTATCTCAATAAATTAATATTAAAAATATAGCTTTATATTTAATTAATTTAATAAAGTGACTAAAAATAAATGTTATATTATAAAGTCACTTGAAGAATAAAATAATATTATTTTCTAGAAGCTTCTTGGTGATGGTTGATAATTCTTTAGAAGGGGCTGAATGCAAGCCATTTGACATATCTTGAGTTCATCTATTTTCATGCCTATGAGGTATAAGCTGAGTGCTTGCATTGCTCGAGGGTTTGAAGACTCTTGAGTACTGGTTTCGGTTGTGCAATATCAACCCTAGCTGGATTGGAGAGGGAGATACTTAAGTCTTCCATTGGTGGCAAAATTTAATGCCCTTTGGCCAAATTTTGGAGAATTCAAATTGAAGAATAATTGCAGATTTTTGGTGAAGTCATTTTCAGTTTGGAGGTTATTGAGCATTTGCATTGTGTTAGTGGATATTTTACTTTGTTGTCGGCCGTAGTTGGCCTCCGTAGTCGGCCAATTGCCAAATAAAACAATAGTTAGTAAAGAATAATAATGTCATGTAATGTCATGTACTTTCGGGAAAACATGTTCAGATTAATGTTAATGTAATGTTGTTATGAAACGTCGTGTCGGTTGGTTGTCTAACCACCGCCGAGCGTTATATGTAGTCGGGTGGGTGTAGTCGGGAGATAATGAATGAGTTTTGTTGCCGATGGTTATACTGTAAGCATTGTGATACTCTTTGTACATGATATTCCTGAGAATGAATAAAGCTATTTTACTATGATATCTTTCCGTTTACTGTTTTATCCTATGTTCTGCATATTACAAGTTTGCCAGTAGTACGTCAGATTAGAATCCCATTCCGTAGGCAAACATTTGGCGCCGTTGCCTGAACGGACTAGGGCATCATCCACCATGGCAGCGTAATGGGTCAACCAACCGGAAGAACCTATAAATGCTAATGAGGAACGAGAAGACTCATTGACAGAAGATTTGGTAATTTGTGGAAAATCTCGCTCCGTGACCACGTACGTAGGGAATCCCACATTCGGGAGATCCCTGAGGAAGTCATCTGGGATCGGTTGGAAGTGAACGACGAGGTGAACCACCTCCTGAACCGCATGCCCAGGTTGCTGGCCCGCCATTTCATTATTCTGCAAGACTTGCGAGAGGAAGAAGCCCGTGAGCGCCGAAGGCAGCAAATCGTGCAACGTTGTGAAGACCGAAACAAACGGGAAGAGGAAGAACGGGATACTAGTTGGCGCCGCACTTCCGGCAACCAACAATGATCGCTTGAACAACTAAATGCCCGTACGGCCGAACAAAGACAAGAATAGAGTACCTGACGGGCACGGGACTTCGGAAGAACAAGTTCGGCGATCACTCAGGCTACAAGAGCAGGAAAGTCGGCGAAGACGACTAAGGCAAGTCGGTAAGGAATTAGATGAGGACTTAATTGAAATCAATCAGAGCATAAAAAGAACATATGAAAATTTGCAAAGAATAGACACATCTATTGAACGAGCACACTACAGTTTGATAGACGGAAGGGACGAAGACCCTTTCAGCACTCCACATACAGGAAAATATAATCTCTATGAAAAGGAAGATGAATTGAATAATAGCATCAGACGATTTCGAGAGTTGTCACTCTCGGACGACGACGCAGAGTTAAGGAGGGGAAGGCCAGAGCTTAAGACCCCAGGGCAGAGAGAGCATCGGCGGGATCCTAAGGAGACCCACGGTGTTGCGGACGCTGACGGAGGACGTGGCAGTGACTCGTACGTGGCCGAGAGTGCTGGTGACGCACAGGGACGTAGCGAGGAATCCACTAGTCTAATCGGGTCCAAAACACAAGGAGGTCAACCGGTAAAGATGGCTCACCAGGATCGGCAAAAGTTGCCGAAATTCATGGGGAATGGCTCTGAGGATCCCGTACGGCATTGCAAGACATGCGAGACTATCTGGATAGCCAGCGGGCAGGATGACCCCGACCAGTGGCTGAAGGCATTTCCAGCAACACTCAGAGACAGTGCCATTGATTGGTACTCGGAATTGGACCAAGCGCAGAGAGCCACATGGAGGGTCCTGAAGCAAAATTTTGAAGCGAGTTCAAACTCCTGCGGGACGATAGTGAGATCGTCACAGAAATCTATCATACCAAACAAGGCAAGCACGAGAACGTACGGACCTACAACAGGAGGTTGAAAGACTTGATCGGGAAGCTGGAGGCACAGCCAGCCGATGGTTTAAAGAAAAGATGGTTCATTGAGGGACTGATTCCCTCACTTCGGCGAAAGATGAAAGTAGTACCGCCGTCCTCGTACACCGAAGCATACAATCGGGCGATGGATATTGAAAGTGAAAATAGGACTTCCTCGAAGGGAAAGAGGAGGGATGACGACGAGAGTGCCGAGGACAGTGACGATGAATCGGCAACCGTACAAGCCCTTCGGCGGGATATGATGCGGATAATGAAAGATCTGAAGGCCGACAGGGAAGGATCCAAAGAGGCCAATGAATTATGGTGTACGGACTGTAAAACGGAAGGTCACACAAAGGCAAGTTGCCCAAAGAAGTTATTCTGTGACATCTGCCAGGTAATGGGACACTCCGTCAAGGAGTGCCCATACAATTTAAAAACTAAAAGTTCGCAAGTATTCTTCACTCAAGGCGAACAGTCAACACCTCCAACCACGCCACCGAAGCCACAGAACAACAATGCATCCCCTGGAGGCTACCGCAACAATCGGCGAAATACGCCGAGAAGTAAAATTCAGTACGACAGCAAAGGACGACCGATGATCCAGTGCCGGAACTGTAATGAATGGGGTCACTTTGCGAGGGATTGTCAGAGCGGCCAAGGCAACGGGGGAAAACTGTGCAAGTGGTGTGGACCGGGTGATCATGAAGACACCGACTGTCCGAAGCAAAAAGGAAGTATCAATATGCTGGAGGTAGCCGACGAGGAGGTCTTGGCGATTACGAGAGCACAGTCAAAACGAGCAAATTATCCAGATCCTCGTACGGAGAAAGAAAGATTTCGGGAGGCCAAGACAAAAGTAGCAGAGGCAATGACGAATGAAGGCAAGAACTATAAAGCCACCAGTACGTTGCTACAGTCGGAGTCGGAGAAGAATATCGTACGGCAGGTGCTTCACACAACCGTACCCATTAAGGTAACTGATCTTTTGCAAACAATGCCTTCTCTCAAAGTAGCACTTACCAATGCTATTGGAGAAAATCTTCCGAAGAGTTCACCAGAACGTACGCCAGAAGTGGTAGCCGAGACTTCGGATCCAATGCTCCTAGCAGTAAGCATCGGGAGGAAACCAGCCGTCGTCGAGATGGAAATCTTGGGCATGAGATTATCTAATACTATCGTCGATGGTGGTTCAGGAGTAAACGTACTGCCAGAAGAGACTTGGAAGTGTCTGGGTAAGCCGACTCTTTGGCCCCCGACATTCCACCTCGTGGGAGCAGATCAACATGGCATCAGACCGTTGGGTATACTAATGGAGCAGAAGGTCTCGATCGGCACGCAACTGTTTCTGTTGAATTTTGTAGTCATCCCAATGGAGAAAAAAGCGTACGATGCACTCTTGGGACGGGGATGGCTGATTGCTGCCAAGGCAACCCACAACTGGAAGCGGAATACACTCTCAATAGAAAATCGGGGGAGAAAATACACCATTGATCTGAAGAACCAGGCCGTCAGTGAGGATCTGGCGTCTTCGGCATCGGAATCCGGAGGAGACTCAGACGATGATGAGAGAAAGACAATGGAACCAGATGAAGAAGGGGTATTGGAGATCGGCAGTTGCTCGGAAGATGAGACCAGTTCACTGAGCGGACTGTTTCACTGGCAGATGGAGGATTATGAAGTCTTCCACCCGGATTGCCACATGCTGCAGGTCAAGGAGGGGGAAGTAGAAAAAGATAATGGCTTGACCAGTGAAACATTCCCACCTGAGTATGGAGAATATAAAGAAGGTATCGCAAAACTGGATGATACGCTAGTCCACAAGTTTGAACAGGTACGAGATGAAAAAATTGTGTTGGAATTAAAAAATGAAAAGTATGAAAAAATTAAAAAATTAGAAAAATAGAAAAGAGATGAAGAGAGAGAAAAAAGAGATGAAAGGGAAAATGGAAAAGAAGAGAGAAGGGAGGAGAGAGAAAATGAACGGAAGTTGGAAAAAATAAAAATAAATAGAAAAGAAGCTATGAAAATAAAAGAAAATAACGGAGTAAGTGACGAAAAACAAGGCGTATGGGAAGAAAAGCAAAAAGAAGAGAAAATTAAAAGAAACAAAAGAGAAGTCGGAAAAGAAAGCAAACGAAGGGAGAATAAATTAAATAATAAATTAAATAAGTCGGCCATCAGGAGAAATATTAAATTAAGTAAAGTGAGGCAGATTAAAATACACGCCTGGAGAATTAAAAAACCCGTACGGCCAAAAGGGAAATTGAGTGAGGAAAGTAAAAGACGAAAGATTAAAGGAAAGAAGATTAAAATATGTCAAAACCCGAAGAGGAAGCAAGGCGTACGGCCAAGGGTGAAGGCAAGTAAGGAAAGAAATGAAATAAATATAAAACCTAAAACCGTACGGCCAATTGAACAAGCGACAGGTAGGAGACAAAATCACAGAGGAAAAGAAGGGAGGAAAAATTTGCACGAATTTATCAGTTACAGAGGCTCACAGGGCACAGAGAAGGAAGTCGTACGACATCAGGGGTTCTACACTCAGTACAAATCGCCAGACAAGGAAGTCGTACGGCTTAGAGATTCTATACTCAGCACAATTCGCCAGGGAAGGAAGTCGTACGGCATCTAAAAGACTTCAAGGCCGTACGAGGTTCCATTTCTCAAATAGCACGTCAAGGGTCGAAGCCTGTGGAGGACGTACGTCATTCAGAGCTTGACATTGTACGACATCCAAGGAACTCTCAAACCGTACGGTATTTTCACATTTTCCAGTTTTCATTCTATTTGCCAGTAGAAATCGTACGACCTCTGCAAGTTGAAAATTTCGCCAAGGGTAACATCGTACGGCCTCTGCAAGTTGGATATGTTGCCAGGATTTACATCGTATGGCAAGTAAAAATTGAAAGATTGGCCAAGTTCTGCACCGTACGGCCTTTGCAACTGGGAAATTTTGTTAAGTCCTGCATCGTACGGCTATTCCAGACTGAAATTGGTGCTAGGGTTGGAATCCGTACGGCCTCAGCACAAGTCCCAGCCGTACGGCATTATTGCCTCAGGAGATTTCGTACGGCCTCAGCACTGCAGGAGAATCCGTACGGCATTAGCATTTCAGGGGAACTTGCACGGAATTCACAGTACTTCCAGATCGTGCGGATTTCAGAGTATCTTCAAACCGTACGGCCTCAGGGTTCCACAGCCGTACGGCCATTCATCCAAACCGTACGACCTTGGCAGATCATTTGGCAGTTCGGCAGTTTCCATCGGCAGTTCAGCAATTTTTGGCAGTTCGGCAGTTTTTGGCAGTTCGGCAGTTTCCACCGGCAGTTCTCATTGTTTCGGCAGTCTCGAGAGTTATAAAATCAGCTGGAATCGCCGAACTGACAGAAAGATGGACAAGGGCAAGAAGGCTATGCAGCACCAGCCAAAGGTAGCCTCGGCTGGGAAAAGAAAA
Source organism: Sequoia sempervirens (assembly GCA_007258455.2). Classification (NCBI taxonomy): domain Eukaryota; kingdom Viridiplantae; phylum Streptophyta; class Pinopsida; order Cupressales; family Cupressaceae; genus Sequoia; species Sequoia sempervirens. Next base: position 196,439 of record VDFB02095211.1, on the reverse strand, counting down.
AGGATGGATGCCGACAATGAAACGATGGCATGGGAGAACCTGACCGGCAACGAGTGCAAGCAATGGTGGCGAAGCACTCCCGACGACCACTCTCTGAAGGTTGCGCTTCGACACGCTCGGGTAGACAAGGCTGTGCTCGTGCCCTTTTTCAATTCTCGGGAGTTCGAGCCTTGGCTGAAGGCGATGGTGGAGAACTATTGCAGGCATACGCACAAGTCAGTCATTGATTACAGAGGTTGCCGAGTGACCGTTTCATTCTGGCCTCAGGACTTTGAGCGGGTGTTCGGCGTCCCAGCTTCGGGAATAGGGGTTAACAAACCCAAGAGAATGACACAGGAACACAAAGAACTGCTGGTCAAGCAAGTGTGCCGAAGCGACTTGTCAGCCGAAGAACAGCATATCATATGGAATACTGGCAATCGAGGCCTCCGGAAGAACCACCTAGCAACGGCAGAATGGAAATGTTTGCTTGACCTAATGAAATGCCGACTCACAGGGGCGAGCCGAGCGTCGGACATTGCCTTATGGCAGGTGGATTTCATGGTCGGACTTCGCGTTGGCCGAGTATACAACTGGGCGAGGCTACTCACAGAGCGGATACGGGATTTTCTAGCGCAGAGGCATAAGGCCTTCTATATGACTCAGCACGCCATAGCTCTCTTTTTGGATGCCGTGCACACACAGGTGCCCGAGGGCAATTGGGGTCGGTTGCGGCCACTCACTCACCTGGACCCGGGATGGCCTACGGTATTCTACTGGTCGGAACTGGAAGTAAAGCAAACAGGCGAGGGCACAGCCTCGGGGAAAAAGAGGAAACGGAAGGAGGCGTCGGTGGAAGAGGAAACATCAGAGGAGGAGGCCTCGGAGGAGAGCGATGCATCTGACAGAGAGGAGCCTATTGACTTATCTTCCTCGCCATCGGAGTCTAGTCCACCGGCCGATGAGGAGGTGTCTGTTGCCATCGGGGGTCAGGAGGCAGGCGAGATTGATATACCAGTATTGCAGCCGGCAGGATTTACTCTTCCGGCACCGCCAGCCAGCCAAAGTACACACTCAGTCACGTTTACCCTCCCTGCTGCGCCAGTTGGAGCCGGGCGGATGTTGAGGGTAGCCGCTTCACTACCGGGAGCATCTCCAGGGTGGGCACCTCTTGCCACCACATCACAGGGGGCACTCACTGTATCGGCGGCAGGTTCCACTGCCTCGGTGGAGATACTGCCAGCGGTTTGTTCTCTTACACCACCGTCAGCATCGGCAGCGACAGGAGTGGCAACCTCGGCAGCAGGAGCTGGGGGAATGACCGAGGCCACTGAGGAGACGACTCCAGCCCCAGGAGCACCCGGGGTAGCACAGATCGATAGTTGGCTGGGATCGGTGGGCCTCACCTTGGACGTGGCCGAGCAGCCAGACCAGCAGGAGAAGAGTCCCTCGGAGGGACAAGGGGACGAGGAGGGGCCGATCATTCACACCCAGCAGAGTGAGACGGCCAGGATCGGCGAAGACACACTTGCACACCCGGAGGCGAGCATAGCAGAGGCACCAGAGACGGCCATTCAGGAGCCTCAGCCGGTAGGCAGGGAACCGCCCCAAGAGGAGACAGAACAGGGTATACCTTCTGATGATGAGGAGAACGAGGAGGGTGCTTCCACAGAGGGCTTTGTCGTGGAAATGTCACAGCCGGACCCGTCGGACCCAGTAGGCACGGTACAGAGATATGTGGAGGAGCTCGAGCACATGGGCAGATTGATGATCCGTGTGGGACAGGTTTCTAGGGACCTGAGGATTGGCCGATCGCCTCTGGTAGGCCAGGAGGTTCACCGCATTCGGGGATTTGTGCAGATGGGGTGTGAGGCGGAGTTTGTACGAATATTTGGCGAGGGGTGGCCAGCCGGAGAGACTCCTGCCATGATGAGAGCTTGGCGGGGTCGGCCACCGAGGCTAGTAGGACGCGATGCAGGCATCTTGGAGAGCCTATACTACATCGAGCTTGCCTTCCGAGATGTTTTTCTTCTGATGAAGCGCCAAAGATTTTCCACCGATGTAGCAGTATCTCGCCGAGTGGATGCCTATAGACTTCTTCAGCGGGTCAAGGATGAGTCTGCTGCGACCATCAAGAGTATTCAGGATAACTTGACTGAACAATCTCAGCTTGCCAGTGACAGGGGAGCCCGATTGGACATCTTGGAGCCTCGGGTGGCAGCCTTGGAGGAGGAGGCACAACAGAAAGAGGCAGAATGGCAGCAGAGAATGAGAGCATTGGAGGACCAGTTGGCTGCGAAAGAGGTAGAATTGGCGGCCAAGAAGGCCGAAGCAGAGCAGGCAAAGAGCCAACTGATGGAGGCAGCCCGGATGGTGAAGGCGGCAAGGGAGAGGGAGATCCTGGCAGATCGGCAGCTTCGCACACGCACGGAGGAGCTGAGGCGTCTGAGAGCAGAGCATTCTTCCACCACTCCGACGTCGTCTGTGCATCCAGGGACGCACTCCCTTCCCCCTACTTCTCAGTAATCTTATCTTGTTGTATGTATGTCGTCTGGAAGACGACTTTCTTTTTGGGGGGGATGATGTTAGTCGTATATCTTTACTTGTAGTCGGCCGTGGTCGTAGTCGGCCAATTGTCAAATAAAACAATAGTTAGTAAAGAATAATAATGTCATGTAATGTCATGTACTTTCAGGAAAACATGTTTAGATTAATGTTAATGTAATGTTGTTATGAAACGTCGTGTCAGTTGGTTGTCTAACCACCGCCGAGCGTTATATGTAGTCGGGTGGATGTAGTCGGGAGATAGTAATGAATGAGTTTTGTTGCCAATGATTATACTGTAAGCATTGTGATACTCTTTGTACATGATATTCCTGAGAATGAATAAAGTTCTGGCATTTCATTATGATATCTTTCAGTTTACTGTTATTCCTGTGTTCTGTTTATTACAAGTTTGCCAGTAGTACGTAGAGTTTGAATCCCATTTCATAGGCAAACAACAAGTAAGTCCCCAAAAAGGAAGAGGGAAAGAAAGTATTCGAAAGTGGAGACTAATCAGGCTGGTTCACACACCCTCCATATTGCCGTTCCAAGGGAGGATCATGATTTGAGTGACGCAATGCCAGAGAATTACACCGTCACCACAATTGATTTGGGACGTCCTTCTGGAGTGCAAGTGGTTGAAGAAGCTGAAAGCTCATTCCAAGCGTTGAGGGACAGGCTAGTGAAAAAGGAGGGAAAGTATAAGAGATTGAAGAAAGAGCACAAGGCATTGGTTGAATATGTGCAACATCTAGCACGTCCGGGTGCTCAAGAGAACCCAGCAATAGAGCTTCCATCGGAGTTGCCACGGGAACCAATCAGTGGGCTTGAAGAAGTGAAGAGGGCTGTTCGAGAGGGAGATAAATGGATAAGTAGTGTTCGCAGTGAGGCGGAGAAATTCATGGCTGACCTTGTCTCCTCTTTTCGAAGTGCATCTAGTATCCTTTCACGCTTAGATGGTGTTGAGCAAGCTTGGGGTGACACCCATATTTTCCAGGACAAGACTATTCCTTGCCTTGCTGTTCTGATGCGTGTGCCCACATAGACTTTGATAAATGAAGGAGTGATCCAGGCTGGAGACAGGTATGACTTTCTGGGATGGCATTCGGCTGCATTCACTGGGAAGGGCTTCTTTGACATGGCAGCTACGGAGTCTTCCAAAATCAAAAAGGCGATGAGAAATATTCACGAGGGCATCCTCAACACATTGGATGCATTGTTCGCCAGGAGGCTAACTCATGAGGAGGTAGAGGTGGAAGCATTGAAGGCAAGGTTACAGCCTTTCTTCTCTGAGATGAAGACGTTTTCCCAGGTTGACTTTGAAAACATCTCCACGTTTTCAACAATTATTCAAAGCACACAGGACTCTATTGAGACTTGGAGAAAGTCTTGTGATCGATGGGAGCAAATGGTGGGTATCCTTGAATATTAGCTCAATCTTACTCCATCGATTTCTGAGGAGGAAGTTGATTCAGTGCTGGCCCGATTCATAGCTTACGCGGTCAGAGAAAAGAGCAATGGGAACACGGTTATTGACGAGAATCTTCTAGAAGGATAATGGGCATTGATTGCCCATGGTGGTCAAGGAGGAATTTGCTATTTTTGGGATCATTAATGATGCCACTCCACCTTTTGGCGGTTTTTAGGGTTATTCTTGTCTAGGGCTGAGGTGGCTCGATCTGAGCCCTCCATTGTAATTTGATCTGGACCATCCGTTGAGATTGGCCAACTATATAAAGGGAAGTCCCCTCATTTGTACAGTAGTAGTTAGCAATCAGTTGATATTAGAGCAGAATAGAGAGTAGACATTTTGGAGTTAGAGTAGATTTTCATTGCATTGTTTGAAGAAGAAGGGGAATTCTCCCTTTGAGAATTTTTGTAAGAGATTGTCACGAAGGCTAATCATAATAAAAGCATTTCATTGATGGTGAATTAAACTTTTGTTGTGAGTAGTTTGTGAGGTTTCTTCTTCCTTTGACTTCAACTAGGACTTAATTTTCATGCTAATAGTTAGATATGGATGCTTATGTTTGATGTAAGTGAGCTTCTTTGATCCATACCACTAACAATCTTACTGATGGTAAGCTTGTCTTGCGTGGTCAACTGGAATGCTTTATACTTAACTTCGATCAAGATTCATGTGTAGCTATGCATCGTTGTGATGGTACTTGCATTATTGAATCGTGATTTGAACATCCTTTTTCTCCTTTGAAGATTGCACTAACTTTGTCGAAGCTGTCCAATAGGAGGCTAGACAACGTTTGTTTGAAGTTCATTGAAATTAAGCTTAACATCCCTTGCATTTAGGTTAGAATTTAGATTTTCGAAATCTCTGCAGCCATTCAATTCCGCATACTTTTGGTTAGTTTTAGGAAACTCGCACTTCAAAGCTAAATCATTCGCACAAAGTCCCTTTCAAAGCATATATCTGTTGTTTACTGCAAGTACTCTGAACAATTGTGTAAGTCCCCTCGTAAGAACACAGCAATACACATCAACCAACTGAGGGTGTTCCAAGTATTTCGGAACCTTGGAGTTGAACATGTGATCTATCTCGCAATCTTAGCACACGAAATACTTTGATCAAGAGAGAACGGGGTAGCCTTCAGACTATTTTGTTCTGCTGATTGGTGCGGTCACAAAAACCACGTCAACACAACCGTATCCACTCCAACTGTCATTGTAGGAATATGCTTTGTCTTCTTTTCCATTGCTTTCTTCAGCCATCTTGGGGAGGCTAATACTAGACAAGAATCTTCATTTCCACTAATAGTTTCTTTAGGAGCATTAGGAGTGATGGGTGGATTCTCAACTGGAGAAGTGGGTACTTCAAACAGAGGAGGGAAGGTAGTATCTTCAGGCACAGGTTTTTCTTGATTGGTCTTTTTCTTAGGGGTAGGATAAAGCACACTGTCTTGTTCACAGACCGTCTTCAACTTGACTGTTTCTTCTGGCCTATCACCATCACCTTTTGACTTAGAATTTGTAATGTCCCCATTTTTAGCACTACGCTTTCCAGTGATTGATAGCTTATCCCTGGTGTGCTGTAGGCTAGTCAGAGGTAGAATTAGGGTTTCCGGCTACTTGATGGTTTCTTTTGAAGATTCTGGGGTTTGCATGTTGGAGTTCAGCTGTGTGGATTCTAGATTCCTTCTGGGTTTTCAGAGAGCTTCGCAGTGGTATGACATGCAACTGCGTCGGGCAACCTTTCCGGACTTACTATTTTTAGTAAGTTACGATGGCTACATCTTGGAGTTTGGAATTTTGGATTGCGAATTCTTTTTGGGTTTTCAGAGAGCTTCGCAATGGTATCACATGCACTTTGATTTGAGCAACTTTCTGAATTTACTATATTTAGTAATTCTATTCTTGGCAGTGGTCCAGTTGGCATCAGTTCAACAGACTTTTCTCTTCCGGCAGTTTAGTGTAGTAATTTGGATTTTGGGCTTTGTCGTGAAATTGTGATGAATATTTAATTATTTAAGTGGCTAAAGTTACATTTTAATATTATGACCCCTTGGCCAAGTAATATAGCTTAATGTTGTTCTGAAAAGGGGGACTCAAGGGTGGATGCCTCATCAAGAGGTTATTCTAATATTTTTAAGGTTGGAGATTGCACTTGAGGAAAATGATGCCACTTCTTGTGAGGAGATTTTATTAAAATCAAAATATTTCATCCTTGGAAAATGGGACGCCAACTTTGGAGAAGGGTGAGTCAACTTGTAATTTGAAAAGTTTGTCTTCTTGTTTGGGTGCTACATTCTAGAAGGTGTTGGAGATGTCTTCACAAGTTATAAAAAGAGGCCTTGGTTCTTCATTTGGGCATCCATGAAATTTACAACGTTATGTTGCCGGAATGGTGAGAGATTGCTTCGAGGAATTTATACCTCCTGGCTTGGGTTCGACTTCTTGCTTGAAAGATAGCAACTATCGGATCCAAGAACGGATGGCAAGGCCCCGAGAAGGATGGCTAAGAATTGACTCGTCAGAACACCCGCCCCCTCTTTTAATTAATTGCATCGAGCATCAGCCTACCAGCGCTTCGCTTTCTCGCCCCCCCCCCCCCCATTATAGTTCAGCCTTCGGCACCGACCATATTGGAACAACTATATAGGGGGGGTGGGAGGGGTGGGGTTGGACCGACCTATTCGCCCATAGGGGCGTGGGAGGATATAGGAGGCCCGCCTAGGATGGTGGGGTCGGCCTCGGGTGGCGATTATAGTTCCCCTGGCACTCCTGTTCATCGAGACCATTTGTATCATTAGGAGTCTACCCCTAACCCTCCATTCTTGTCCAAGCATTAGTGTCCCTCTGCAAAGAGGTGCATGTTATAGACCTACTTGCTATGTTTGGCCCCCACCTTTCTCAGCCCCTCCGCCCCATTCCCCCCCACCCGGGGCGCCCTCCCTATAGTTGATAGTAGGGTAGAGACGGAGGATCGGACTACCCCTAGGCATTCTCCCTTTTCATCGGGATTATAGAGTCTAGTCGGGCCCATACCCATCCCCCATCCCATAAACTGTCGGCACGAGATCAGATCAGATATAGGGGCTCCTACGTTCTGTTCTATCCGGAGAGGGGGCCGAGAGCTACTATGGATAGGATGCCCCTCGCCCTTCGACGGATATAGAGGGGAGATATAGGTAGGGGCCTATCTAGTCTATACCCCCTCGTCCTCCCGAGCAGCACTAGAACCGGAACTAGAACTATAGATGGGATGGTCGGCGCGAGTCTCATTCTCCCCCCATCCTCGATCTGATCTGCAGAAACCCCATCCGATCCATAGAGATCTGGGCGCCCTATATAGCTGGAAGTTGAGGTATATAGAGCTGGAAGTTGAGGTATACATAATAGAGCCGACGGGACTAATCTCTGATAGTCGACGATCCGCTTCGCTGATGGACTAAGGTGCTGTATCGGAATTGGGGGATAGAGGATTGGATTGAGGAGATCGATTTGTAGATATAGATATAGATAGGGGCGGGCCCTCTCAATCAATCAAATGGTTCACTATCTATAGATGGAGAGGGGCCCTCGGCCTCCTGAGCATAGGCCATCACCGCTTCCGCTTGATCGATCTCCCTAATCCCATCCTTTGTGCCGTTATGAATAGCTTGGAGATGCCATCACCGGTTGGGAGATGCCATCACCGGTGAAACTCGGACTAGACTTCATTCACTTCACCCCGATAGTGGGGTGGGGGCAGCTATATCAGTAATAGGTTGGGTGAGAAGGATGTTCAGGTCAAATCTGCACAATTTCCACTTCATGTATGGTTACCTGATGCTATGGAAGGGCCTACTCCTATTTCAGCTCTTATACATGCTGCTACTAAGTTGAGATATTAGTTGTAGTTGAGTTTCTTGCATTTCAGTCACATTTTGGAGTTGCTGGTTTAGCATAGCTGATTGTAGTTTTTGCTCATATTTCATGAAATAAAAACAAAATTGTTCTGGGCATTTCACCAATCTGTTTTTTTGCTAGGGGCGACCATTTGTGCCAATTTGCAGATTTTTCGATGAAGATTCTGATTTTATCTAGTGAAAATCGCCCCTCTTGAGGCCGTACCATTATGTTTTGCCTAGCAAATGTTTAGAAAATAAAATTACAAGTTTTTAAAGTCATTTTTTGATTAGAATCTGGTTGCCATCTTCATAGTGTTCGTTTGCATCAGATTTCATGTCAATTGGACAAGTCTAGAGAGAGTTATGAGTATTTGAGTGAGTTATAGTGTTGCTTGTTATGCACTTCCAGTCATTGTTCAGTCATATCAGATTGATAGAGTTTGCTTTAGAAGTTGGGTTTGAGTCTTGGGGTTTGGTTGAGCATTGGAGAGACAATATACATTGTTGCAGCATTGATATACTTCTAACTCAGTGATCTTAGCAGGCATTTCTATATCATTGTAAAGCTGAACAGTAGTACTGTCAACCATCTTATTTACTTGCTAAGCTTTTTGTAATTTCCCACTCTAAGTGGAAGAGACTGGCCACTGCACAGTCTTCATTGTATTGCATTGGATCCTCAGCACCATATGTTAGCACCTCATCCATTCCGGGGTTGAGTGCACATCCTTGGTGTTTGAGTTACTTTCAGCATTGCATCATTTACAATAGAATCTCCGCCAAATGGTAGTGCCTTACCCACCTTGGGTTTGGAGTGCACATGCTTGGTGTTGAATTTATCTTTCAGCATTGCATTATCTCTTTCAGTTCCTCCGCCATATGGTAGCTCCTTGCCCACCTTGGGTTTGGAAGCACATTCTCGGCATTGAGTGCTTTCAACATTGTATTACTTTCAGCTCAGCATGCATAAGATCCTCTGACCATTTGCCTCCCTCTCCTTGGCGCATTCTTGGTTAGAGTTCCTTTCAGTTAAGCACTGCATCAGATCCTCAGACCACATGCTCGTCCAACATTCTTGGTTAGAGTTCCTTTCAGTTAAGCACTGCATCAGATCCTCTGACCACATGCTCGTCCCTCCTGGGCGCATTCTTGGTTAGAGTTACCTTCCGCATCGTTTTGGTTTTGGAGCTAACCTTAACGAGTGCGTGTTGCATTGTAATTGCTATTGAGAAACAAAAAAAAAATTGTCCGGTTCTTTATAGAATTTGCACTAGAGGACTTAACATACGGTTTACCCGATGATACATTTACACCAGATGCTTGCGTAGACCCTTGTTCGTTCTTCTGTGATGACTTAGGCTCCTGAACCTGACTAGCAACTTGTCGCCATTTCCCATCCAACCAGTCCTTAGTTTTTTTAAGCATTGGAGTAGCATGCACCCTTATATCTGAAATTTCACTTTGGTTCCAATTAATCTAGGGTGGGATTTATTAGGCAATTTTTCATATCCAGGATCTATGATCATTGACTCCTCAGCTACATTTTTAGGAATTTGAAATGACAGACCAAA